>CAWUFW010018330.1:0-225888 GCA_963921515.1 Calotriton arnoldi
CCCATGAGTGGGGATGGTAGTAGTGACAGGCATCCAGGCACCCATGAGTAGTGGTGCTGGTAGTGGTAGGCATCCATCCCCCCATGAGTGGGGATGGTAGTAGTGACAGGCATCCAGCCCCCCCCCTGAGTGGGGTGGTGGTGGTGGCAGGCATCAAGCCCCCCCTGAGTGGGGGTGGTGTTAGTGGTAGGCATCCATCCCCCCATGAGTGGGGATGGTAGTAGTGACAGGCATCCAGGCACCCATTAGTAGGGGTGGTGGTAGGGTGGTGTTGGTGGTAGGCATCCATCCCCCTATGGGTGTGTATGGCATTGGTGTTGGCCATCCCACCCCTATGGTTCTGCTGTTGCTGGTGTACATTATTTGTGCATCCCTATGTGTATGTGACATATTTCGTGTACGTGTAGTTTGTATTGTTGGTGTTTGACTTACCGTCTGCGCCGTACGCGTCCGTGCCGGTCCCGGTAATAGATGTAGAGTATAGGTAGGACCTGCGCAATGGGATTCATGCTTGGATCGTCTCGTTCGGGTTTCTCGTGTCTTCGACTCGTACTCGTCGCTGGCTTGTTCGTCTCGTAGCCGTGGATCGTCTTGTGGCTCGAAACGGAGCTTATGTACGCCTCGCCCGGATGCTCAAACGTGCCGGACGTAGCGACGGGTTCGGCGCGTACGGATTGCCCATCGTACTAGTCCGGCCGGAAGGTGCTGTGTATTTGCTTCCGTGCGGCTCGATTCGGCGTTCACGGATCCGGCTCGGGCGGGGAACAGGAGCTGGATTGGGTGAGTACGGCTCGCTCGGAAACTGGGTTGTTAGACGCATCGTACTTGTTCATCCGGACGAGTGTACGAATCGGTCGAGAAACACGCATTCGGCTTGTATTTTTTCCGGACGAATACTGATAGGTGCCCTACCGGCCGAGATCGGAATCGACCCCTATATGTGAGAGTGAGTAATTGTGAGAGTGGCTGTATAAATGAGTGTGTGCTTGTGTCAGTGATTGTATAAGAGAGTAAGTATATGTTAGTATCTGTACGAATAGGTTAGTTGGTCAATGTATAACTGTATAGGTGAGTAAATGGCAGTGTTATTAATTCTTTACATGACTAGCTAGGTGTTTCAATAACTCTATGGATGAGTGACGGTGTATGAGTGTTTGTATAGGTGTATGAGTGCATATAATAGTGCTGTATTGATGAGTGACTGCATGTATGAGTAACTGTATGGGTGAATGAATGAATGTGTGTGTATAGCTAGGAATTAGTCATTGGGTATATAGTAACTGTTATTGATTTGTCTATGGTTTCGAAAATGGTAGTCTGTATTTTAGACTGGGTGTATCAAAGTTTATATTAGGGTGTGAGGAGGTGCATCGGATTATCACGTGGATGATGTCATCAGTGATGTCATCAGTGATGTCATTTGAGATGTCATCAGTGATGTCATCAGTGATGTCACTGACCATGTCATGAGTGATGTAATATGTGACATCATCAGCAGTGCATTGCGGGGGCACGAGTTATAGTTAGCTCTACTAACTATAACGTTCGAATTTCTTTGTTTTTGTACGAGTGAAATGACCAACTAACTATAACGTCCCTGAAACCTCTGGTTTTTTCAGTGAATTTCAAAGGTTTTTTAAATGCTAATTTCTAACTATAACGTCCCTGAAACCAATGGTTTTTTCAGTGAATTTCAAAGGTTTTTAAATGCTAATTTCTAACTATACCGTCCCTGAAACCTATGGTTTTTTCAGTGAATTTCAAAGGTTTTGTAAATGCTAATTTCTAACTATAACGTCTATAAAACCTATGTTTTTTTCAGTGAATTTGAAAGGTTTTTTAAATGTTAATTTCTAATTATAATGTTCATTAAACCTATAGTTTTTTCAGTGATTTTAAATTATCATTCCATTCTCAACCTGGTTAAAACAGCCGATATCGCCAGTTTTCCAGCAATAGCTCCAGCCCAAAAAAATTGCCAGAAATGAGAGCAACAACTAACGCAAATAATATGCAGCGTAGGCGTTCCTGTACAAAAATAACACAAAAACACCACTTCCTGATATTTTCAACGAGCAGCCAACTCTGCGGTGCATTCCAAAAAAGGGCAATAAGCTGCGTTAGCAGAAGGAATGTAACATCTGCCTTTTACTGGTGTAAAGTAGGACGACTACCTACAGTGTGAAAGGAAGCCCAGCCCAGAATCACATCTGAAGACCAACACATGTCATAGAGCTACTGTTCATGCACCTCCGACACCCAAGAAGGCGACAAAACCCACTGCAACCACCCTCAGGACCTCCCCTGGACCACCCCCCCTACTACCACCGAGGCAGCACACAACAGGCCAGCGGACCTTCCAAAAATGGCATGGCCCCTCAGCCACACAATAGCTGAATGTAGCGGGATGTGGCAACCAAACATGTGTGAAGAACGAAAGTCACCCACCAATAATAATGCACACAATACCAAGAGTACAGGGTGACACATTGGTGCTTGCGGCCCGGGTGGCGGCAGCACTACAACATGGACACCCGCACCAATTGATTCCTCATACAGCCCAGGACGGAACCACGCCCAGAGCTCCGGAGTCATTGTTCACAGTCTCACGCAGGACTGGCATACGCCAGGCCAGCCTAATCCATTTACACATACAGTGAGGGACAACAACGTTACATGGCCCAGCTTTTCATTGTAGTGATCTGCTGCTCACAGGTCTAGTTCTCAGTACACCACAGCCACTCCCTGATGGCTGGTTTACACCCACACCACACCCATCAAGCACAGGCATCACAGGACACGTGACCCTGCCAATAAAAAGGACCGGACGCACGTGCTCCACGCCATTTCCATTTCACACTTGGTGCACCGGATGCACTGCGGCCGGCACAGGCACACCGCCACGGGACGGTGAATTTCGGTTCACTGAGGTAGGGGCATTGTAAGTGCTGAGCGGGTGTGCAGCCTGCGATGATGTCCCGTCCCGGTGGTCCGGACACCTCATGTTTTGTGTGCCCTGCTGGACCGCAGTGTAGGCCTGAGCCATCAAACAGCGGGGGCCTACCGCCACGTGCGTGGCCTCACTGGTCACTGAGTTAGTGGCACCACAAGGGCTGAGCGGGTGTGCAACCTGCGATGATGGTGGGTGCATTGGTATGTCCTCTGCCATGGCAAAATCAAGATGCAGCACCAAATGTAAGACCTGTTGGCCTGCAGAGCGGAGCTGCATGATGTGGAGGGTGCCCTGTCCGCGAAAAGGTGAGCAGTGAGGCCTAGGTGCGCAGGGGCGGGCAGACACCTCTGGGTGGCGGGAGTGGATGGGGTGCAGCAGCCTGGGTGCACAGTGGCGGTCAAACACCTCTGGGCAGTGGAAGTGGATTATGTGCAGCAGCCTGGATGCATAAATGCGGGACAGCGATTTAGGCGTGCGCAGTCGTATATACTCTGCCATTCCTGATTCTCTACTATGTTTCAGATGTGGGAGCTTGAGGACTCCACTAGGTCCCGGCACGTGGTTGGAGACACAGCGGTGGCGTAAAGGTGAGCTGTGAGGGTTTTGTCCACAGTGTGGGCACTCACTGTCCCTCATCTCTTCCTTTCTCTCCCTCACACTCTTTCTCTCTCTCTTCCTCCCTCTCACACTCTTTCTCTCTCTCTTCCTCTCTTTCTCACTCTTTCTCTCTCTCTTTATCTCCCTCTCTTCCTCTGTTTCTCTCTTCCTCTTTCTCACACTCTTTCTCTCTCTTCCTCTCTCTCACTGTTTCTCTCTCTGTTCGTCTCTCTCACTCTTTCTCTCTTTCTCTCTGTCTTCCTCTCACTCTTTCTTTCTTTTTCTCTCTCTATTCCTCTCACTCTCACTGTTTCTCTCTTTCTCTGTCTTCCTCTCACTCTTTCTTTCTTTTTCTCTCTCTCTTCCTCTCACTCTTACTTTCTCTCTCTCTCTTCCTCTCTCACACTCTTTCTGTCTCTCTCTCTCCTTTGATGGATGCATGACGCACAATTTTATCTTGCTTTTTGTCTAACAGGCTGTGATTCACGGATTGACGTCCCCCCAACGCGGAACTCCCGCCACTCAGTGCCACCAGAGCTGAACGTGTGTGCAGCCTGCGATGATGCGTGGCCATCCTGACAATCAACACCCAGTCTGAATTGTGAGCTTTGCTCTCCGAGTGTACGCAACGCCTGAGAAGGTTGCTTCGGCACGTGGTGCACCCTCTTACACACACGCCGATGGTGGAAGGTGAGTAGAGAGGCTTGTTTCCGCAGCAGCGGACAGTCACCTCTGGGCGTTGGGAGTGGATAGTGTGCAGCAGCCTGGGTGCACAAGAGCGGACAGACACCTCCGGGCACAGGGAGTGGATGGGGTGCAGCAGCCTGGATGCGCAGGAACGGGCAGTCACCTCCGGGCACTGAGAGTGGATGGGGTGCAGCAGCCTGGATGCACAGCAGCGGGCAGACACCTCTGGGCAGTGGGAGTGGATGGGGTACATCAGCCTGGGTGCGCAGACGCGGGCAGACACCTCTGGGCGGCAGGAGTCGATGGGGTGAAGCAGCCTGAGTGTGCAGGGGCGAAACAGAGAATTACGCGTGTGCAGTTGTATGGACTCTGCCATCACTGTTTCTATACTATGTTTCAGATGACTAAACTTGAGGGCTGCATTATATCCCGGCACGTGGTTGGAGACACACCGATGGCCGAAAGGTGAGCTGTGAAGATTTTCTCCACAGTGTCAACACTCACTCTCCCTCTCCATCTCTTCCTTTCTGTCACTCACACTCTTTCTCGCTCTTATTCTCTATCTCTTCCTTTCTCTCTCTCACACTTTCTCTCTTTCTCTGTCTCTTCCTCTCTCTCTCTCTCATTCTTTCTTTCTCTCTCTTCCTCTCTCTCACTCTTTCTCTCTCTCTTCCTCTCTCTCACACTGTTTCTCTCTTTCTCTCTTCCTTGTATCTCACTCTTTCTCTCTTTCTCTCTCTCACTCTTTCTCTCTTTCTCTGTCTTCCTCTCTCTCTCTCTCTCTCTCTTTCTTTCTTTCTCTCTCTCTTCCTCTCTCTCACTCTTTCTCCCTTTCTTTCTCTCTCTCTCCTTTGCTGGACGCATGACGCACCATCTTATCTTTCTTTTTGTCTTGCAGGCTGTGATTCACAAATTGTCGAAGGATGACACGCCATACCTGTACCTACTTTTATTTTGTTCTTTTGTTTAAATAAAATGTTTTATATGTAAATCCATACATGACTAAGATTCTTATTTGTCCAACCTCACAAGCATCTTCTTATTAATAATTGTACGACATTAGCCAATTTTTTACGTTCTAGATTCCCTAATGTGACTGTCACATTTTTTTGTGGGGGGTGGGGGTGAGAGGGGATGGCGGACAAGGATTTGCTGCTAGGGGGTGTTGGAGCAGTGTTGGGTGTCCGACCTGCATGATCATTGGCTCCATTGCATCTGTTCTCAGAGACTTGCGAGCCGGCGGGCTGGCTCGTACATGAAGTGCTGCGAGCCGACTGGCTGGCTCGTAGACGGAGAGCCGCGGCCTGTCAGTTTGCAGAGGGAGAGCTGCGGGCCAGCTCGCAGAGGAACAGCTGTGGGCCGACAGGTATAGGGAAAGGTGCGGGCCGTCGGCTTCCAAAGGGATAGCTGAGGAACAGTGATGTGGGGAGAGGGAGCGTGAAGGGGGTATCTCGCAGAGAGAGACCTGCGGTATATTTCCAGTCTTGGCTTCACAGATACAACTGCGGGCCCAAGAAGTCGCACCCGAAGAGCTGCGAGCCGACCGGTGGTTCACAGAGGGAGACTTGCAGGCCCAAGAAGGTTGTTGGGGGTATGCCGGTGATGTGGGACGAGGGTGCGTTACCTGCTGATGTGGGGAGAGGCAGCGTGAAAGGGGTATCTTGCACAGACAGAGCTCCGGTATGTTTTCAGAGTTGCCTCGGACAGATGCGAGCTGACGGACTGAATCACAAAATGGCTTTTCAATGCTCATATAGTGTGACTTATCAACAGTTCGCACCCAGGCTCGCAGAGGGACAGCTGCGGCCCGTGGGCTCGACTCGCAGAGGGAGAACTACGGGCTGTCCTCTCCTAAAGGAACAGCAGTGTACTAGCTCGCAGAGGTAGAGGCACAGCAGTGTACTAGCTCGCAAAGATAAAGAGCTGCGAGCCGACGGACTGGCTTCTAAAGGCATAGCTGCGAAGTGGTGATGTGGGGAGAGGGAGCGTGAAACGAGAATCTTGCACAGACAGAGCTCCGGTATATTTTCAGTATTGCCTCACAGAGGCAGAACTATGGAGAGATACGAGCTGACGGACTGAATCACAAAATGGCTGCCAACACTTCCTAGTCTCAACAGTTCGCAGCCAATGAGCCGCAAGCTCATGCTCGTAACTTCTCAACCAATCAGATGTCAGAATTCTCAAATATGGATATCTGTACAGTATGATATTTCTCAAAAACTACTGAACGGATTTACCCCATTTAAACAAAAGCGTGCTTTCTGGACCACGACCTTTCTCCCTGCCAAATGTGGTGCGTCCGCTCGCAAAGAGGCACAGCAGCGTACTAGCTCGCAAAGGTAGAGAGCTGCGAGCTGACGGACTGCGTTCTAAAGGCATAGCTGCGAGCTGGTGATGTGGGCAGAGGGAGCGTGAAAGGGGTATCTCGCACAGACAGAGCTCCGGTATATTAAATTGCCCCCGGCACCTTTGTTTTATATTTTCACTCGATGCGAGGCACAAGATGGCTGCTAACACTTCCTGGTTTGAAGTGTTAGCAGCCAATCAGAGGACACTTCCTCATTTGAAGAGTTAGCAGCCAATCAGAGGCAAGCTCGTGCTCGGGACTTTGGCTCCGCCCAGATATATATATATTTTTTTCCTTTAAAATCTCAAAAACTACTGAACGGATTTACACCATTTCAACAAAAGCGTGCTTTCTGGACCAAGACCTTTCTCCCTGCCTAATTTGGCGTAATTCCGTTCAGCAGTTTGACCTGTAGCCTTGTCTAAAGTTTCCTATGGAAAATGCATTGGGAAAACACGTTTTGGGACCCCCCTTTTTTCTCAGCCCCCCCTTGACCAATCACCCCCAAACTTTCAACATAGCAGCTGATGAAAAAAGAGGAATGTTTTGGAAAATTTCGTAAAGATTCGTCAAACGACGCCAAAGTTATAAGCACATGAAAAAATGCTTTTCCTATGGATAATATTATCTACTGGCGGTCGCCAGTAGATAGTTATAGTTAGGACCTATTTTCCATAGGAAATCCGCAACATTCTATTTGAAATAACGTTGGCGCCGGTTGACGAATCTTCGCGAAAGCTTCCAACTTGTTGGGGCGCTCCGGTCCGCTCCTATCCTGAAAGTCTCGGGGTGATTCGTCAAGCGGGGGCCGAGAAAAAAGGGGGGTCCCAAAACGTGTTTTCCCTGTTCATTTTCCCATAGGAAACTTGGGGCTGGATAGAGGAGCAGGTCCCGAGAGACCAGCAGAGAGGGGGCACAGATGTGCCTGGGAAGGATCACACACATTCCCCGAGCAGAGGAAGGAAATCCAAGAGCCAACCGACGATGGAAGAGACTCTCCGGGGCAGAGAAAGTGCAGTGGCAGCGGTGGCTTCTTTGGGCGCGGCCCGCTCACAAGGGGACCCTTCCCTATCTGGGGAGGAACAGAGGGATTCGGACTCTGAGACCAGCTCGAGCACGCTGGGAGAGGCTGGTCAGATCCTCCCAGACATTACACCTCGATTGGCGGATGACTTAATATAAGCCACACAGGCCACGCAAGTACAACTGGGAAGCTTATTTGGCGGGATGGAGGGCTAGATTAGCGCTACCCTACACGGCTCCATATGGGGCTCCATTGTATAGATGTGAGATGTCACTCTGGACGGGGGGATCCAGGGGCGGAGAGGACGGCTGTCTTCTAGGCGGATATTGGCCTAACCACCACTATCGGATATTGACTGTTATGGCACAAAAGTGCAAGGTTTGGATGGGAGGGACGTTCTCTCTTGTCCTGGGGAGGGGGTGTTGGGATGTTTTCACTGTTTTAGTTGTACCAGGAGGGGCGCTGCTGTCGACCGGGGAAGGAAACACATCAAGGGTTATTACATGGGGTGCCCCTGGGGTTTACCATGCTGCTCGGGACACACGGAGGTGGCGGGGGGAGAAATGGTTCACCGTTACCAATGGCAAAGGATAGCTATAACATAGTCTCATGGAATGTCCGGGGAATGCACTCCATGCATAAAAGGTATAAAATACTTTCCCAATTGAATCGGCGAGGGGTGCAGATAGCCATGCTCCAAGAAACTCATACACTGGCTGCGGAGGGCACGGCACTACACAGACGCTGGAGGGGCCAAGCTTTTTACACATCCTACTCAGCGTTTGCCAGGGGGGTGTTGATCTGGATAAGGGCGGGGATCCCCTTTCAATCTACCGGGCACAAAGTGGACCCGGAGGGACGATATGTAATTGTATCCGGGCGACTGGATGGCCAGGACATTACCCTGGTAAATGTATACGGACCCAATACAGATCAGGCCCGCTTCCTTGAGCAGTTATCCGGGATACTGGCACCGTACATGACGGGCCCGGTTTTAATGGGGGGAGACTTTAATTGTATTGCGGATCCTGACTTGGACAGGTCACACCCACCGCTTAGAGACTCCCCAGTGAACACCATGGCTAGATCCTTTAGGGAATGGCAAACCCGGTGGGGTTTGGTGGACACATGGCGCCGCACACATCCGGACGCTAGGGAATACTCGCACCTCTCCCATGTACACGAACTCCATGTCCGGCTGGACACTTTCTTGTGCACACCTGATATGGATACGCAGCTCTGGGGGGCAGAATATCTGACACGAACGGTATCAGACCACAACCCACTACTGATTAAACTGCAGGGGGGGGGGCGCAATCACAACCAATTCCCACCTGGCGCCTCAAGCCAGAGGCACTGGAGGACGAAGCCTTTTTGCAAGAAACCAGGACCCATATTGAGCAGTATTTCACCGACAATGCCTTCTCCACGGATTCTAGAAGTACGGAGTGGGAGGCATTCAAGTCTGTGATAAGGGGACGGTGCATGGCAACATCTATAGGGGTCCGTCGGACGCTTACTGCGGATGTGGACAGGGCAGACAGGGTGCTCAGGGACCTTGAGTGTAGACGACCGGAACATCCGGAGCTATGACAGGAGTTGCTAGAGGCTAAGGAAGCAGTGGCAGAGCAGGAGGAGCGGTTGCGCTGCTTTGACTACCGGGCGTATACAGACAGGACTCATGCAGAGCGGGATAAGGCTGGGCGACTGTTAGCATGGCTTGCTAATCCGACCCGACGGGGTAACATTATTCTGGAAATTCAGGATCAGGCCGAGAACCCCTTGCACAGGCAGGACCGGATCCAATACTCGCTTCCGAGACTATTATGCAGGCCTGTACAGTAGTTCGGGGCCTAGGGAGACAGAGGGAATCACGGAGTACCTGTCAGCACTTCCCTTACATACCTTGGGGGAGATGAGGCGGAACTGTTGGGGGCCACGATTACGGGGCACGGAATTGGAGCCGCCATTAAAGCCATGGCGCGGGAAAGACTCCGTGTACCGATGGGCTCCCCCAAGAATTTTATGCTGCCTACTTGGCCGAACTGACGCCCAGGCTAGTAGAACTCTATGCGGCGGTCTGGGATGAAGGGATTCTGCCATGCTCGGCCCGAGAGGCGGTGGTGATTCCCCTGCTCAAGTCCGATAAACCCCCGACGGAATGCACGGCGTACCGGCCTTTATCAATGCTAAATTTCGATTTTAAAATCCTTAGCAAAATATTAGCTACTAGATTGCTGCCGCATATGACCTCTTTGGTCCACCAGGATCAGGCGGGATTCATCCCCGGCAGGAATACGACACTTAACATTAGGCGACTGTTCGCCGTCCTGGAGCGAGGGGGCAGAGGTTCAGGGGGAGCGATTTTTGCTATCGATATCGAGAAAGCATTTGACAGCCTAGAATGGGGGTACCTGTACGAGGTGATGGCGCATATGGGACTGGGGCAGGAGTTTGTCCGCTGGGTGAAGATACTCTACGAAGATCCGGTGGCGAGAGTTCGCACGGGCCGCACCATCTCGGCGCAGTATAAGGTGGAGAGGGGCACGAGACAGGGGTGTCCCCTCTCCCCCCTCTTATTCACCCTGGCGATGGAACCGTTGGCGTGTAGGGCGCGCTCCGGGATGGCCTATAGGGGGTTGCGCTTGGCTGACCAGTTGCACCATATAGCGCTATACGCCGATGACCTGTTGCTGTTTTTAAATGACACAGGTACAGATCTGAGAGGCGCTAGGGACATGATGGAGGCCTTTGGGACTCTCTCGGGCCTGTGCGTCAATTGGCGAAAATCCCAGCTGTTTCCGGTGAGGGTTGGCACCCCACCCCTGAGGGTCTGGAGGGCCTGAAATGGGAATCCCGATGCTTCAGGTATCTGGGCGTGAAGGTGTACCATGATCTCGCGGATGTCCAGGATGGGAATGTAGGTGGGGCCCTGCGGGCGTTGAAGGGCAGCATGGCTTTCTGGAGTAACCTACCACTGTCGGTCACGGGGCGGATCTCCCTCCTAAAAATGATAGCGCTGCCCCGACTGATAGTACTTTTTCGTCACACTACCGGTGTGGATTCCAAGTGCGTGGTTCCGCTCCCTCGACTCCCTTATCACTGCTTTTATATGGGGAAATGGCAGAAGGAGGGTAGCCCTGACCACGCTGTCAAGGGCGACCCTTGGGGGGGGCCTGGCGGTCCCGGAGATGGAGAGCTACTACCTCGCGGGACAGCTCCAAAGACTTACGCAATGGGTGGCTGGGAGTCTAGATCCGGGCCGGAGGAGACCTCCCTTCACCCCGGACAGAGCAGACGTGCTCGGTACCTTCATGGGCACTATCAGGCCGGGAGGGGTAGGTTCCTCTGAACATAAAGTGGTGAGGCGCTGCTGGACTAGATGCTTGCAAAAAACAAAGACCAGACGCCCCTATTCACCCGAGATGTCAGTAGAATTTCTCGAGGCACTCCCACATGGAGGAAACTGGAGGGGGCTGGAGGAATGGGTGCAGGCCGGGGCAACTAAACTGGGAGACTTATATAGGGACGGAGAGCTGCTCCCATTTGAGGACTTCTGCGCTGCTTGGGACATACCGCAGGGACACTTCTTGCTATATGGGGCTGTCACGGGGGCCATGCGTAGACACTGGGGACGAGGGACAACTGAACCACCCACACATGCAACCAGTGAGTACATAAGCCTGTCAGGGGGGGTCATTAAAGCTGTCTCATGTCTCTACAGGGCAGTTAGACGGGACTACACGAAACCATTGGAAGGGTTGAGAGCCAAATGGGAAACTGACCTGGGAAATCCCCTAGAGGATAGGGATTGGGACAATGCACTCCAGAGGGCCATCAAGGTGTCTCGCAATGCGTGGTTTCAGTTAATTAGTTTCTATACATTACACCGGGCATACCTTACCCCGGATAGGATCAACCGGTTCTTCCTCAGAGACGACGCGGGATGCCCAAGATGCGGGGAGGTGGGGGCCAGTTATTTCCACATGATGTGGAGTTGCCCACAGTTATGCATGTACTGGCGGGAGGTGGCCCTGGAGACAGCACGAATTACAGGAAGGGACATCCCATGCACACCAAGTCATGTGCTCCTCAATCTGTTCCCGCATTCGGCAAAGACCAAAATGACGGCGAGGTTCCAGGACTTGGCATTTATATTGGCAAAACGGGAACTAACGAGCAAATGGAAGGCCCCTACAGGCCCCAATGTCACACAATGGAAACGTGAGTTAGAAAAATGGGCAGGGTGCGAAAACAGAATACTGCTCAGAAATGCCAAGCGGGGAATAGGCAGGCTGGAGCGGGCACAGGCTTGGGGGGTAACGGTTGATGAATGGCGACATGAAGGGCAGGAGTCTGCACCCGGCACCCCGAGGAGCCTCTCTCGACCCGCAAGCCCTGGTAATCAGGACCACGAGAGAGAACTGCGCGAGCACGGAGGGGAGCACTGAGACAGTTCTGGGCGCCCGAGGGAATGGGTTATGCTCCACTGCCCTTAGCTAGTAGCGAGGGGGACCCAGACAATCTACACACAATAGATGGGGTGCAATTAGTCGACAGCAGCGCGGGGTGGGTGGGGGATAGGTTGGGAAGTTTGGGGGGAGGGGGAAGGGAGAGCATAGAGGCATCATTCAACGGAACTCCTTGGTAGGAATTGGGTAGCCAACCCATAAGGGTAACAGCGCAGACTAATGAGACCACAGATAGAGGTTGTCGCTAAGGCAAGGAGTTAAGATACGGGCTATGACCACTATTCGGAACTGAGTATACTATGTCATAACTGAAAATGCCAATAAAGTTTGTTTAAAAAAAAAAAACTTGTTGGGGCGCTCCGGTCCGCTCCTATCCTGAAAGTCTCGGGGTTATTTGTCAAGCGGGGGCCGAGAAAAAAGGGGGGTCCCAAAACGCGTTTTCCCCATTCATTTTTCCATAGGAACCTTTAGTCGCAGCTACAGCCCGAACTGCTGAACGGAATTACACCAAATTTGGCAAAGAGGTAGCCCTTGGTTCAGTGTCGTGCGTTTTGCTTAAATGGTGTAAATCCGTTCAGTAGTTCCTGAGAAAATCAAAAGTAAAGTCACATATATATCTATGGCCGAGTAGGGTCCGCGTACCTCCCGATCACGAGCTGCATGCTAATTGGCTGTCAAGTGGCTGTCAACACTCCAAGGAAGTGTTGGCAGCCATTTTGTCCCTCGGTAGAACCGAGGGACAGAAACAAGTGCGCAAAGCACAAAAGGGGCAGGGTAGAAACACCCTGACCTCCTAGGTCTGCTCAGGGGTCCCACAAGGACCCCTGGGCAGAAAAGCATTTTTTTTAAACGGCGGGATGCGCTTAGGGTGCGCGGATCCCGCCGATTAAAAAAAAAAAAGCACAGGAAACAAGTGCGCAAACGCACAAAGGGGGCAGGGTAGAAACACCCTGACCCCCTAGGTCTGCTCAGGGGGTCCCACAAGGACCCCCTGGGTAGAAAAAAGCAAAAAACAAACAAACAAACAAAAAAGACGGCATTGTGCCGGAGGCCCAGCCCACTCCCTGCAGCAGTCTGCAAACGCGCCCCCTGGCGCATTTTAAGAAGGGGAAGTAATTCCCCTTGAATACTGGGGGTCCCTGGGGGCCAACTAGCCCACCAGGAACCTCCGCTATGCACCAGGGGGCTGCGTTGCAGAGAGGTGTACAAAGGCCACGCCCCTTTTTACACCTCTCTGCAACGCAGCTCTGTGGCGCTTTTGGAGGTACATGGTGGGCTAGTTGGACTCCAGGGACCCTCAGTATTCAAGGGGACTTAATCCCCAACTTAAAACGCGCCACGGGCGCGTTTGCACAGTGGTGAAGGGAGGGGCGTGGCTTCAGGTGACATGTGTGCAAACAGGCCCCGTGGCGCGTTTTAAGATGGGGAATTAAATCCTCTTCAATCCTGAGGGCCCTGGGGCCAACTAGCCCACCAGGTACCTCCAGTAAGCGCCACGGAGCTGCGTTGCAGAGTGTTGTAAAAAGGGGCATGGCCTCTGAACAGCTCTCTGCAACGAAGCTCTCTGGCGCATACTGGAGGTATCTGGTGGGCCAGTTGGCCCCTAGGGACCCTCGGGATTGAGGAAGAATTAATTCTCCAACTTAAAACGCGCCACAGGGCGTGTTTGCAGACATGTCACTTCAGGCCCCACCCCCTTCCTTCACCATTGTGCAAATATTCCTCTAAAATCAGCCGAACTACGAATTCCGATTTATTCACCTGTTATCAGGAGAGACCTCAGTGCTGCATCTTTGAGCCCAGTACTGATCCTGAAAAGTAATTTTAACCGTACTTACCAGTAACTTGAATTTCCTTCCATAGGATATCATTGCCTGCTTTTTGCTGAAAAAGTTTCTAAGTGTCGATTTTGAAACATACAAATATTCCTCTAAAATCAGCCGAACTACGAATTCGATTTACTCACCTGTTATCAGGAGAGAACCCAGTGCTGCATCTTTTAGCCCAGCACTGACCCTGAAAAGTAATTCTAACCGTACTTACCAGTAACTTGTATTTCCTTCCATAGGAATCCATTGTCTGGTTTTCAGCAGAAAAGTTTCAAAGTGTAGATTTTCACAAACTACAAATATTCCTTAAAAATCGCCTGTATGACTTAAACGCATTCTTTCAACTGTTTACAGGAGATGCACTCAGTGCTGGATCCAGGATCCACCACTGAGAAAGAAAAAGTAACGATAACACTACTTACCTGCTAAGTGAATTTCCTCCCATAGGAAAACATTGGTGATTCTATGTGAAAAAGTTTCTAAGTGTCAACTTTTACTCAACTGTTTACAGGAGATGTCCCAGGACTGAATCTAGTATCCAGTCCTGTGGTTAGAAAAGTAATCCATAAAGTAACTAATTGCATTTAACTTGAAATTCACATTGAGCTCAATGTTGCATTGTGTTTGAAATTGTGTTGCCCATTGCAACAACTGTAACTACTGTACTTAAAAGTTTTTTTGCCTATTTGCAAAGTATTTAAACTAAAGTAATTCATTCTGAGAAAGTATATTTTGTAATGTAATGTATAATGTAATTACAATGTATTTTAAAAAATAAAATATCTAAAAATAAATAGTTTAAAAAAATGTAGTAAATCAGTATCAAAAAAATAAATATAACAATTAATACATTTAAAAATTGTCATTTACAAAACCTTTGAAATTCACTGAAAAAAACCATAGGTTTCAGACATGTTATAGTTAGGAATTAGCATTTAAAAAACCTTTGAAATTCACTGAAAAAACCATAGGTTTCAGGCACGTTATAGTTAGAAATTAGCATTTAAAAAACCTTACAAATTCACTGAAAAAACCATAGGTTTTAGGGACAGTTATAGTTAGTTGGACATTGCACTCGTACAAAACCCGTGAAATTCCCCGTTATAGTTTGTTCAGGTAACTATAACTCGCGCCCCCGCAATGCACTGCTGATGACGTCACATATTACATCACTCATGACATGGTCAGTGACATCACTGGTGACATCACTGATGACATCTCAAATGACATCACTGATGACATCATCCATGTGATAATTTGATGCATCTTCTCACACCCTAATATAACTTTTGATACACCCACTGTAAATTACAGACTGCCATTGTCAAAACCATAGACACTCCAACACCAATTACTATATACACACTCACTGATTGTGCAATGTCCAACTAACTATAACTGTCCCTAAAACCTATGGTTTTTTCAGTGAATATTATCTACTGGCGGTCGCCAGTAGATAGTTATAGTTAGGACCTATTTTCCATAGGAAATCCGCAACATTCTATTTGAAATAACTCTTGCGTCGGTTGACGAATCTTCGCGAAATTTTCAAACTTTATGGCCCGCTCCTACCCTGAAAGTTTCGAGGTGATTCGTCAAGCGGGGGCCGAGAAAAAGGGGGTCCCAAAACGTGTTTTCCCCATTCATTTTCCCATAGGAAACTTTAGCCACGGCTACAGCCCGCACTGCTGAACGGAATTACACAAAATTTGGCAAAGAGGTAGTTCTTGGTTCAGAAAGAACCCTTTTGTTAAATGGTGTAAATCCGTTCAGTAGTTGCGGAGAAATTAAAAAATAAGAGTAAAAAATCAATTTCCCGTAGGAAACTTTATGCAAGGCTACAGCCCGAACTGCTGAACGGAATTACACCAAATTTGGCAAAGAGGTAGTTCTTGGTTCAGAAAGAACCCTTTTGTTAAATGGTGTAAATCCGTTCAGTAGTTGCTGAGAAAATCAAAAGTAAAAACACATATGTATCTGGGCGGAGCCTAACCACACATGTCATCGTGAGATCTGATTGGCTGTCAGCACTTCATCCCGGAATTGCTGGCAGCCATCTTGGGACCAATATAAATGATAGTACCCCATTGAAATGCATTGTAGTGAATCGAAGATTTTGAGGGTTACCAAAAGGAGAACTATAAAGGGTGATAACAGACTTTAGTTACATTAGAATTCATTTGTTGATGGTACCATACTAATTTCAGGAATTGTGGTGTG
The DNA here is from genome assembly GCA_963921515.1 of Calotriton arnoldi. NCBI lineage: Eukaryota > Metazoa > Chordata > Amphibia > Caudata > Salamandridae > Calotriton > Calotriton arnoldi. Next base: position 16,133 of record CAWUFW010018330.1, read on the forward strand.
TTCTAAGGTGATTTTACCCTGTGAAAAACCTTCTGCTGGGATATCATGAATCATGTTTGAGAGAAAACTATTTTCACATGCTTGTCCCATACAGTTTTGGAAGGTGCTCCAGAAGCTAAAATGAGAGCATATTTTCTGTAAATTCACATTATCTTTCTCAGTCATGTGAGAATGAAGTCTGACATTCTCAGTAAAACATGTACATCCAACAAGGGCAGCGACTGTCAGTTGATTCCTTTGTGTTCTACTGCAGCTTCCCAGAGTGTTCTAAAGAACAACTAGAGTGCTAACAGCCTTACTTATGACAAAAGTATGGCACACCTGAAGCCATCTTGATTGGAATAAACTGGTAACACTTAAAACATTTAATTTAAAAAGGAACAAAATGATGGGGTTCATCTTGTCATAGAAATTATGGTTAGTGCTCTGGAAAGAAAAATTAGGACATGTTTCAAGTGTGATCTCAAATATCTTCCTGTTATATTTCAACAGGAGCAGCCTGTCAGTTGATGCCTTTGTGTTCTACTGTAGCTTCCCAGAGTGTTCTAAAGAACAACTAGAGCGCTAACAGTCTTACTTATGACAAAAGTATGGCACACCTGAAGCCATCTTGATTGGAATAAACTGGTAACACTTAAAACATTTAATTTAAAAAGGAACAAAATGATGGGGTTAATTTTGTCATAGAAATTATGGTTAGTGCTGTAGAAAGAAAAATTAGGACATGTTTCAAGTGTGATCTCAAATATCTTCCTGTTATATTTCAACAGGAGCAGCCTGTCAGTTGATGCCTTTGTGTTCTACTGCAGCTTCCCAGAGTGTTCTAAAGAACAACTAGAGCGCTAACAGTCTTACTTATGACAAAAGTATGGCACACCTGAAGCCATCTTGATTGGAATAAAGTGGTAACACTTAAAACATTTAATTTAAAAGGAACAAAATGAGGGGGTTCATTTTGGCATAGAAATTATGGTTAGTGCTGTAGAAAGAAAAATTAGGACATGTTTTAAGTGAGATCTCAAATATCTTCCTGTTATATTTCAACAGGAGCAGCCTGTCAGTTGATGCCTTTGTGTTCTACTGCAGCTTCTCAGAGTGTTCTAAAGAACAACTAGAGTGCTAACAGCCTTACTTATGACAAAAGTATGGCACACCTGAAGCCATCTTGATTGGAATAAACTGGTAACACTTAAAACATTTAATTTAAAAAGGAACAAAATGAGGGGGTTCATTTTGCCATAGAAATTATGGTTAGTGCTGCAAAAAGAAAATTTAGTGCATGTTTTAAGTGAGATCTCAAATCCTCTTCTATTTCATTAGAAAATTCTGACATGCAGACTGAAACAATCACTTTCAATACCAGCAGTAGACTTCCAGTTAACTCCTTGGTGAGCAGTAGCTTTACTACAGTGATCTAATGAACAACTAGAGTGCTAACATTCTGAATTTATGGCAAATGTGTGACACATCTGAATGCCTTCTTGATGGAATCCAAGTAAAAAACTGAAAGCATTTCCTACTGAGGAGACTGTAGTAAATGAGGAAATTAGGAAACTTCATAACAAATAAGTCTCCCAAGATGGCCACCAGAGAAAAAAGAGCCCAAATGTAGCACAAATATCACCCAGAGGTAGCCCACGTATAGCCCAATGACAGAAGTGTGCAAAACACTTTTTATTTTTTGTTTTTTGCAGTTTTATATAGTGCAGACTGGTCAGGTATTGGAGTGCTTTACATGAGCATTGGTTACATCACACAAGGACAAATTCATGTTGGTTGACCCCTACACTACCCAAACACCACTGCACTACCCTAAACCCTAAAACACTACCCCAGCACGACCCCCTTCATTACCCAAACACAACTGCACTACCCTAAACTCAAAAACACTACCCCCAGCACGACCCCCTACACTACCCAAACACCACTGCACTACCCTAAACCCTAAAGCTACCCCCTACACTACACAAATACCACTGCACTACCCTAAACCCTAAAACACTAGAACCCAGCACGACCCCCTACAGTACACAAACACCACTGCACTACCCTAAACCCTAAAACACTACCCCCTACACTACACAAACACAACTGCACTACCCTAAAACACTACCCACAGCATGACCCCCTACACTACACAAACACCACTGCACTACCCTAAACCCTAAAACACTACCCCCTACACTACACAAACACCACTGCCCTACCCTAAACCCTAAAACACAACCCCCAGCATGACCCCCTACACCACACAAACACCACTGCACTACCCTAAACCCCCTACACTATACAAACACCACTGCATTACTCTAAACCCTAAAACACTACCCCCAGCACGACCCCCTCACAACACAAACACCACTGCACTACCCTAAACCCTAAATCGACCCCCAGCACGACCCCCTACACTACCCAAACACCACTGCCATAGCCTAAACCCTAAAACACTACCCCCAGCATGAACCCCTACACTACCCAAACACCACTGCACTACCCTAAACCTTAAAACACTACCCCCAGCACTACCCCCTACACTACACAAACACCACTGCACTAACCTAAACCCTAAAACACTACCCCCTACACTACCCAAACACCACTGCACTAACATAAACCCTAAAACACTACCCCAGCACAACCCCCTACACTACACAAACACCACTGCACTACCCTAAACCCTAAAACACTACCCCCAGCACGACTCCCTACACTACCCAAACACCACTGCACTACCCTAAACCCTAAATCTACCCCCCAGCACGACCCCCTATACTACCCAAACACCACTGCACTACCCTAAACCATAAAACACTACCCCCAGCATGACCCCCTACACTACACAAACACCACTGCACTACCCTAAACCCTAAAACACTACCACCAGCATGACCCCCTACACTACTCAAACAACACTGCACTACCCTAAACCCTAAAACACTAACCCAGCACGACCCCATACACTACCAATACACCACTGCACTACCCTAAAGCCTAAAACACTACCCCCAGCACGACCCCCTACACTACTGCACTACCCTAAACCATAAAACACTACCCCCAGCACGACCCCCTACACTACCCAAACACCACTGCACTACCCTAAACCCTAAAACACTACCCCCAGCACGACCCCTACACCACCCAAACACCACTGCACTACCCTAAACCCTAGAAAAGAAACCCCACCCCATGCCCAATCCCCCTTACCTCTCACTCCTCCTGGTTCCTCTCTCCTCGTGGTTCCTGCTTCACGTCGTCTCTGAGGGGCGGTGCACGTCGTTGTGAGGAAACGGAACAGCCTCTGTTTCCTTACAACGACATGGATCGTCTACATGTTTTTAGAACGCATGGTCATTTACCATACATACCTTTACAACAAAATTCGTTGTAAAGGCATGCGTGGTAAATGACCATGCGTTCTAAAAATGCGTAGTAATGACTTCGTGATGTACAACGCATGCGTGGTAATGCATGCTTTGTAATGGTATCGCAAAGTAAAAAGTCGTTGTAACGGCTGTTTACCGATCGAAGCTGGCCCCTGTTCTTCAGTGAGGCGTTTATTTGATTAATTAGGAGGAAGGAATGTGTTTTTTTACCGAAAAGTGCATTCCCGGCTGTTGTATTGTGAAAGTGTCCGCGTGGCCTGGTTTCACTTCCGGTGAGAGAGTGGAAGAGTATGTTTGGATCTAAAGGAGTTCTGTTGTTGGACGGGGCCGGCGCGACATGTCATCAGAAAACATAGCTAATGGAAAGCGTCCTCCCTGAAGTGTGGAGCAGTGCCATGAGAGGTCAACGAGTGTGCGTCCCACCGCAGTATGACCGTACCGCGTGACCCATGTGCCACCTCCAGGGTACGGGAGGCAGAAGCGGCATCGCAGGTCCTCTTGAAGACCGTTGTAGCACTAATTCTACATTTTGGTACTAGGGCATTTTAACTTTGTTGTTCCTGCCAGATACAAAGAGAAGATCCTGTGTTATTCAGTGCCCTCGTTACCTTTTTTGTGGATTGTGGTGCTTGTCACTTCGCTGCCCCGCCGGTGCACACGACTGGGCACCCCACCTCGTGTGCCATCTGCAGGGCCTCTGCCCTCGGATCACTGGTTTCGGTTTCTGGAGTGGCAACATAAACAGTTGCTCCCAAAGGACTAGCCTGAACACTTAGGTGAATATCCCCTGCACCAGCATTCCACGGAAATTCTTTCCTAGCTCTCCCACGTCAACGAGGACGTCATAATAGCACGGCTCCGCTCGCGACACCGTATGACGTCATCGGAGCCATAAGAGAACCTCGTCGGCGTGCTGACGTCAGTTCCACCCATTTTTTCCATGCCACCGAGGCAAACAGGGGACCGAGACATTTTCACATGTATACATAGTATAATAAATATATATATATTCACTGAAAAAACCATTGGTTTCAGGCACGTTATAGTTAGAAATTAGCATTTAAAAACCTTAGAAATTCACTGAAAAAACCATAGGTTTCAGGCACGTTATAGTTAGAAATTAGCATTTAAAAAACCTTAGAAATTCACTGAAAAAACCATAGGTTTCAGGGGCGTTATAGTTAGTTGGACATTTCACTCGTACAAAACCATAGAAATTCCCCCGTTATAGTTAGTTCAGCTAACTATAACTCGCAGCGTCCCACAATGCACTGCTGATGACGTCACATATTACATCACTCATGACATGGTCAGTGACATCACTGATGACATCACTGATGACATCTCAAATGACATCACTGATGACATCACTGATGACATCATCCAGTGAATGTGTGTTTTTCTGAAAATTAAATATGTTTTATATATGTATATCTCAAGGTCGATGGAAGAATAAATGGGTATATAAGTGTCTAAATGGATGATTTTGTTTTGTAAAATTGATTGTATAACTGACTAAGTGTATCTTAGTGAATACATGGGTTAGTGAGTAATGTTTAAATATGAAAATATCTGTATCAGTCTCTCACTTTGTGTATAAGTGGCTGCATGGGTTGGTGAGTAGCTACATGAGTGTCTATATGGGTTATTAGTTGGTTTTTTGAGTATCAGTATGAGTGTCTGAGTGTCTGTATGGTTCGGTGGGGGTATTACTTAGTGCATAGATGCATGAATGAGTGACTCACTGTTTGTATGTGTTGAAGACAGCATGTGTGCAGGACTGTATAGGTGGATGAGTATGTGTATGGGTGTGTTAGTGAGTGAATGACTGTCTCAATAGTGTCTTTATGAGTAACTACATATGTTTTAAACTAGTATATGTGAGTATTGGTGTATATAAGTGAGTATATGTGAGAGTGAGAGATTGGAAGAGTTCCTGTACAAATAAGTAGGTGTTTCTATAAGTGATTGTTTAAGAGAGTAAGTATGTGTAAGTTTCTGTAGAAGTAAGTGTGGTAGTGTGTGTATAACTGTATATGCAAGTAAATGGATGTTTGATACTTTGTTTGCATGTGTGACTATGTGTGTGAGTAACTCTATGGATGAGTGGCGGTGTGTAACAGGATGTATAGGTGTATGAGTACATATGATGAGTGAGTACATGTATGAGTGACTGTATAGGGACTGTTGGTGAATGAGTGGATGTGTGTGTAGATCTTGGAATTACTGAATAGGTGTGTTGTAACTGGTATTGGTAGGTCCATTGTTTTGAAAATGTTAGTTTGTATTTTTGAGTGTGTGTATCAAAGGTTATATTAGGGTGAGAGGAGGTCTGCCACTCTATCACAAGGATGATGTCATCAGTGATGTCATCAGTGATGTCATTTGAGATGTCATCAGTGATGTCATGAGTGATGTCACTGACCATGTCATGAGTGATGTAATATGTGACGTCATCAGCAGTGCATTGCGGGCGCATGAGTTATAGTTAGCTGAACTAACTATAACGGGGGAATTTCTATGGTTTTGTACGAGTGAAATGTCCAACTAACTATAACGCCCCTGAAACCTATGGTTTTTTCAGTGAATATATATATATATATATATATGCAAACATACATATCACGCACATACATACCATGTATTTTTTCAGATTGTTTTCAGGTTTGTTTCAACCTTTTACCATATATTGGAGAATCCATACTTTCGAACTGTGAAAATGAAGTCATCTGTGGTGCTTTTGGGTTGTGCAAGGTAAGAGACACACATGACAACTTTGTGTAAATATCATCAGTTTGATTGTTAATGTGCACTTTCAAACCATGGGGTTTTCTACAAGTCATGTAAACATGATAACCAATACACCATAGAAACAGATGATGCTTGCTTATCTATCTTGTGATAGAAAAGTTATGAATTGAGTAGAACAAGTGCCACTGATTTTAGACTTACTATATGCAGCCTGCAAGAGAGTCAGAAAAGCAGGCTAGGAAAGACTGTAAATATAATTGTATTTAAAAAACTCCTAAATGGGAATGATAAGTTTTTACTCATGCAAGACTAGGATGCATCACCATACTGTAGCAAACATTCATGCACCACTGAATAGAAATGACTGATTCTGACAATACACGTAAAGGTGAAGATGCATTTGTATCAGCACCTTGCAAAGGATCATCTAGGATTTGAGAACAGGGCCTCTGGCACCCAAAGCCAGAATCACTTCACTCAAATAAAATGCCTGTTGATGCCAACAATACTCAAATTTAATGCTTGCTCTAGGTGAGCAATGAATCATTTGCAGGACTCTTTTGAAAGCGAGGTCTGTGACTCAACAGATAAATCCACGCACACAGTTATTCTTTTTAGCGTTCTACCATTTCTAAGATAATTTGCTTTCTTGGAAGGAGTCTGCATGAAACCAACTCTAGCACTTGGACAGTTCTATGGCAAAACAGCACCTATCAATGTTGTGAATGGCATGAGAGAGGGACTGTTTCTGCTCAGTTTGAACCAGGGCCATTTCGTGTGTGAGGCGAATGTGGTAATGACTACACAATAGAAACAGATGACTTTTGTTAAGCTCTCTGTGATTAAACTGATGGAAACTCACTAATTCATGGATCTCAGTTTTAAGAGTTCTTTCATGCAACCCATCAGGCAGCCCTAACTGAAGGCTTGGAAATGCCATACAAGGCCAGAATTTTTACAAAATGCCTAAAGAGAAATGCTAAGTATTTACTTAGACTGGGCTAGGTTAAAGCATGACTCTAGCAATTATTCCTCCAGCACTGCAAAGAGAAAAATTATGTCGGCTTTGAAAAGCAAAGGTCAAAACAACCTTAAAGGAGCACCAAATGAAGGTTTTATCTGGGATTTGAACTCTGGACCTCTCGTACCCAAAGCGAGAATCATACCCCTAGACCAACGAGCCCTCAAAACACCCACAGAGCTCAAAAGCTAAGACCAGCTCTAAGCCAACAATGAAGCACAGGCTGGTATCTTTATCAGATTTGTTCTCTGAATACACAAGAAAGTCTGTGCCAACTTCCCCTTTCTCAAACGATAGCGCTAAAAAATGTTTGTGCATCCTTTTATTTTGTCCTTGCATTGGACAAGTCTTACGGGAAGTCAGCCCTTATTTACATATTTGGGTAGTGGCTAGAGCTTAAAAAGGAACAGTATAAAGCTGTTCATCCCAGCATAAGAAACACATGTTTCATTTTCTCTCAAATACTCATTCACTCTCTGCAGCTATGGATGCCAAGGTGAAAAGCAAGGCCACAGAATCAACCTCACGGACTGCCTCTTGAAAGCAAGCAGCAATGAAAACTGCCTAATGCAAGACTAAAGCCTTCCTTGCATAGCCTTTAACATCATAAAATAACTGAGCTGCTGTCTTCATGCTAAACAATACCTTCCCAGAATGAGAATTTTATGTGCTTATACGCTCAATGAGGCACAATCAGGCGAGATATTAAAAAGGTAGAAATGGTCCAAGTGGCTGTCCCTTCCTTATTAGGATGGGTCCTGCTGACTATCAAGGATTGCTTGTAAGAATGGCCAGTGTCAGCGAAAAAGCTTTCAACCCTTCTTATTGCTCTCTACAGATACAGGCATTTTATATGCCAGTAATTTCTGCTTCCTCCCAGAAGTCTCAATTCTGCCTTTGAAAATTACCAAAAACATTCCTTGATCCTCACCTCCTCTGTGGACCTTCCTGTCCAGAAAGCTCTGGCTTAGCAAGAGGTTTTTTTTCTGGTATATTTTGAATTGCTTCTCTGCCCAGTCTGTTGCAGGAGAATGCTGCTTATAATACCACTTTCTGTTGGATCATCAAGGTGCAAGTACAGAGGAATACAAAAGACGTAAGGACATGGAACTCTTAGCTAACACATCAAAATATGTGATGTGTGCCAACAAAACTCTAAGGAGCATATTTACAAGGATTGTCGCTATGCAGTTTTCACGCTGCTTAACAACAATTTTTTTTCCACTTCTGATCGCAAAATCCTAACCCCATGTTTGCGACGTATTTACAATACGTAGCTATGTGGCATCAGGATCAGCTAGCAGTAAGGCGTAAACAAAATACACGTTAGAGTGAAAAAAGTGACGGTTGGCCAATTCGCTGCAAGAAAGTTTGCGCTCATCAGCCCAACATCACTTTTCAGGGTTTAGCGGCAAAAAAGCTTACAAATACGCCACTAATGAAAAAAAACAAGAAAAAAAACCTGAGTGCAGAATGGACCAGCCAGGACCAAGTTCAGCACAGGACAACAACCCCACCAACCCCCCAAAGAGCCAGGATGACCAGCCAGAGTCCATTGGAAAGAGGAAGAGGAAATGCAGATTCAGTGAGGAGGAGAATGAGAACCTGATTGCGGAGGTGACGGAGCATCAACACCAGCTCTTTGTCAGCTCCAAAGTGTCATTGGAGACCAAAAAAGCTATATGGCAGTCCATAGTCAACAAGGGGAACTCTGTCACAGAGGTCAAGAGGACAGTGACGGACTGCAAAAAGCGCTGGCATGATGCCAAGTGCAAGACTAAGCAGAAACTGGCCAGCAATCAACAGGAAGCACAGTAGACCTGAGGTGGGAGTCCAGCACTCCAGGAGGAGCTTCATGCCTTGGAGGAACAGGTGTCTGCAGTCATCTCTGAGGAGTCGTGGTTGGAGTAGAGGGACTGGACAGTGTTGACCATGACCAACTACATCAACAACAGGGTAAGTAACAACAAGGAGGGAAATATGTCATGTTGTACAGTCCAGGCACCCTTGCTTCAGCGCTATTCCACACAGTGTGTAGGTCAAATGGTAGCCACATAGGTACTTTGGGGCTTATTCAAGAGCCCTTTGCGCTGCCGGTATGTCACTTTTTCCATTATTGAAAGTGACATACATGTGGTGCAAGGAGCTTGTTACTAAGCCCTTCATGTGTACAGACAATGCCAAGTGAACAGTCATGTGTCTCCTATTTAAATGACTGCATCAGGCAGTGTTGCAAGTCTCACATTCATCTTAGAATAACACACATTGTAATAGCAGTCATGTGCATTGTTGTCAAGATATGGCGCTTTCCTGTACTAACTATGGGGCATATATCCCATAATCTAGCGGAGATCGGTGTTGGCCCAAAATTGGCAGAACGGTGCTCTGACAGAATAGAAATATAGGGATGTGCTGATTGGGGCGCTAGGTGGCGCACGACCAAGATGGCCGCACGCCTGTGAGGCTCCGGCTACTTGGCTCTATTATATTTCATTTATCCTTTCCCCTGCTGTAAAATCAGCGGATACACACCGGGAACCGGTAGCGCAAACCCATCGCCAGCTCCGGTGCTGATTTTGGCTGCGACCGCTGCTCCGTACGGGAGGTGGGGCCTGGTGTATCAGGCTGCGGAAAGCTTCAGTGCCCTGCCTGGAGCCCTGGCCAGCGGCAGAGTCAACTTGAGTGCCGCGGCTCCCCACATGGGCACTGGGCCGCGCTGCATCGGACCGCGGATGGCGGAAAACGGATGAGACCGCGGCGAACATTGTGCCTCCTTTGAGCGGACCCTTGGCGGCCGACGGCGGTGAGTGCTGTGACTGCGCGTCTTAGCCCCCGGATGTTAGACGCATTGTAAGACCCTGCTGGGCTGGCTGCGAGACGCGACGCGAGGTGGACGTACCCCTCGGGCCTGACGTGCGGCATTCAGGGTGCGACCCGCGGGCTGAGACCGCCTTTTTGAAGTACTGCACCGGCTTAAGATTGGCGGCCTGAGTGAGTGTGGGCTGAAAGGCATGAGATTGGAACTACAATGTAAGCAGATGGACTGTCACAAATGCGGCAAGCGTGCTGAGCTCCCTAGTGCAACCACATCTTGCCCCTACTAGGCTCTAACTGCACGCGGCGGATTGCGGCCTGTCTGCATGGGCCTCCAGTATGGCACAACTTCTAACGACCCATCTCAATACTCTGCAGGGATCTCTTTGTAACGGCATGCGTCTGCTGGTTGGGTCACACAGCCTCTAATAAACACAGCACCACAAGGGCACTCGTCTTTCAGGTCTGTGGAGGTGGCGTGCTCTCCCCCGTCAGGGCGTTGATTGGTGTGGAGCGTCGTGCTTCGCATTGTGTCCGCGTCGGGTCAGCTGGGAGGGAGTGGGAGACCCGGGCGGATCACGGGCCTTTCAGCATTGGACAGAGACAGCATTCCATAAGCGCAGCTGCGGCGACATGCCTGGTCCCCCGTCCTCTGATCGTCGGCCCTGCGGAGCGAGGACCTATTCATAGCTGCCGGGGACAGAGCACACGCATCCAGCGCCAGACATGGGCAAGCCGGATGGCAGGCAGCCGAAACTGGTCTTCGACACCAAGAGGGTAGCCACATGCTCAAATTCAGACGACTCTGCCTCGGCCTCGGGAGACATGGCGCAACCTCAGTCCTCAGCGCAGGGAGATGATGTTAAGTCGCTGCTTTCGGCTTTGCAACCTAGCATGACTGACCTATCTGGCAAGATGGATACCATGAACACACGCCTTGATTTCCTCGTCCAGAAGGTTGACAAACACGACGGACAGCTGAAAGAAGCGGAGCGGCGCATATCAGATAATGAGGATACGACCCTGCAGCTGCAGCAACACGTGACCCAAATGAACAAACTGCTCAAAGTTATCACTGCAAAAAATGAGGACTTGGAGGCCCGCAGCCGGCGTAACAATATAGGAATCATGGGTATTCCAGAAACCACCAATACAGGCCGCATGGAGGAGTACGTGGAGAGATTGTTGCGCGGGGCCAGTGAAGACAACCCCTTCTCCTCCCAGTTCATAGTGGAGAGGGCGCATCGCTCCTTAGGACCCAGGCCACCTCCTGGTGGGCCCCCCAGACCAATCGTTGCACGTCTCCTCAATTACCGCGATCGAGACGCCGCTCTGAAGATGGCCAGGGAGCACAAGAACCTGCAATACGATGGGCTGGAATTTACCATCTTTCCAGACTTTACGTTGGCGGTTCAAGAGGCCCGGCGCAAGTTTTTGGGTGTTAAACAAAAGCTCCGGAAAGCTCAGATTGAATATGCTCTATTATACCCGGCACACTTGAAGGTCACACACCGAGGCAAAAGCAACATCTTCATCAATCCGCACCAGGTGGAGGAATTCCTCAAAACGATCCAACGCCGCTCTCCTGGAAATGCATCAGAAGATCGAGTCTCCAGATCGCCGTCTCCTCAAGCAGATTGATGCCCCCTTTTTCTTTTCCTACAGGCCGGGCGTGGAGCGTCATGTGGACCTTTCGTGAGGTTGGCGCTCCTTGCCGAATATCAATGCCCGGGGCCCCCCCTGCGGTTGGAGCCCGCGAGCTGGACGGCGATGGTGTGCAAGACTGGGAACGTCGTACGGTCTGACGATGGCTGAATCCAGATAAGTGACTTTATTTGACTCTCGGATCTTGTCTCCCTCCCTGGTGCAAACCCTGGTTGGACTTCATTTTCAACATGGCAGTCGGTAAAACTCTATGACAAGCCAAGTGACCCCCCTCCTCCCCCCCTGGCCGGCTCTATCCCCTTTTTTGGGACACCAAGTATACCCGGTCGCTGGCGGAGCGAGGAGTGGTTGTTTTTGTGTTGGCCTGGTGACCCCCCATATGGGAAATCCCCCTTACCACTTGTTGTTTTTTTTTTCCTTTATTTTTGTTCTATCACTGTGTAATTCCTTCATGGCCTATGCTCTGATATTGCTCATTTGGGGCTTAGTTGGGTGGGCGATTCCCGGCATGATTGGGGTGCCGTGGTGGGTGTGGGGTGGGTAAAGTTCTGTTGCAATATTTTCAAATGTTTCCACATGTTACAGCACTAACTGACTACATTGACACACATGGCAATGCCTACACTCTAATTCCCACATTCGGCATTGGTCACTCTCCATTCCCAACATGAACATGGCATTGAAAGCTGATCCCCTGATGATTAATCTACTAACCTGGAATGTCAGAGGCCTGGGTGACCCCCGGAAATGCAGACAACTTTTATCCTACATGGATCGGCACCAAATACATATAGCTGCACTTCAGGAAACACACACAACTCCCCACGGAAAGTCCTGCTTTGGAACTAGGTGGGCGTCGATAAGGCTATTCTCCTCGTATTCCTCCTACTCCAGGGGCACATTATTATTAATTAAAAAAGGCACCCCCTTTGTCTTGGGAGGCTCGCTGAGCGACTCAGAGGGTAGATATTGCCTGCTCTGGGGTAACTTGGGAATGCAGTCTCTCACTCTGGTATGTTGTTATGGTCCTAACATCGACGACCCTGACTACTACACCTCTCTCTGGGGGCAGATCCTAAAAGTTGGCTCCACGCATATCGTCTGGGGTGGGGATTTTAACGCAACATTACACCCTGCACTCGATCGTTCCCATCCGCAACCACACCACTACACACGCACGCAGGAGCTTCTAACGCAGCTCCTTCACGCTCATGGGCTAGTTGATGCATGGCGACATTGGTGCCCGGGGAGGAGGGAAGGTACGTACCACACCACTGCCCGCGCTGCCTGGTCCTGCTTAGACTATTGGTTGGTCACCAAAGGGGTTACCCCTTGGATAACATCTGTGTCGCATCTGGCTAAAACATTCTCAGACCACTCGCCCGTGTTTTTACAGTTAACTCTCCCCTGCACCATTGCCCCCCCTTCAGTTGGAGATTGGTTCCCGAAGCGCTCTTAGACACAGTATTTAAGGCTGAATTAGGAGAGGAGATATCAGATTTTTTTAACCGTCACAAAGTGTCAGTGACTAGCGTGGGCATTCTTTGGGACGCTTTTAAAGTTACAATCCGTGGTTTTTGTATAGCAAAGAGTTTTGGGGTGCTTAGAGACATTCGGCGCAATTTACGTAAACTAGAGGGTGAACTCAAGCTGTTGGAGGCGGACATGTGGCAGGACTCGTCGGGCACACGGAGGACTGACCTTCGAAATAAACTCACCGAATATACAGATACCGCTGAACGGGAAGCTCGGTTTAGGGGGAAACACTTCACTGCACGCCGATATGGGAAAGGAGAAAGGCCGGGCAGAGCATTAGCTCAAAGCATACAAAAGCCGAAATTTTCTAATTATATCTTGGAGGTACTAGATGCGTCTGGCATGCGCCATAAAGATAGCCATGACATTCTCGACACATTCACCACATTCTATGAGACACTGTATACCTCTAGACGTACCGGCCCCCCGGATTTCAATCCTTTCCTAAATGACATCGCCTTGGGATGGCTGGGTGACTCCCAACGGGAGTTTCTAGCCGCACCTTTCGAGGTGGATGAGTTCAAAGAAGCGATTATGCAACTGAAATCCGGTAAGGCTTCGGGTTCTGACGGGCTGCCGGCAGATTTTTACAAGGCCTACATGGAACAGTTGATACCCATATTGGGGGAGGGCTATGAGGAAGCACTGGAGTCCCAATTTTTACCGGCCTCTATGAGAGAGGCCCTAATCATCTTCCTGCTCAAGCCAGACAAACCTACGGATCAATGTGATTCGTATAGACCACTATCCCTAATTAACACGGATGCGAAGATCCTGGCCAAGCTTCTAGCGAATAGACTCCGTCTATTAATGGAGAAATTAGTGCTGCCTGACCAAGCGGGGTTTATCCCGGGTAGGGCGACTTCTCATAATTTGCGAACGTTGTTTTCCGTCATGCAATGTGTTGACCCAAAGCTGGCAACCGTGGCGGTCTTTTTAGATGCCACGAAAGCCTTCGACTCAGTGGAGTGGGATTATCTGTTCACCATATTGCAGTGCATGGGTCTCCCGATCAGGTTCCTATCATGGATCCGGCTTCTATATACTTCCCCCATGGCTCGGGTGCGCATAAATGGGCATGTATCCTCCTCCATCAGACTCACGAGGGGCACCCGGCAGGGATGCCCTCTGTCCCCGCTATTGTTTGCCCTTGCCATCGAACCCCTCGCAGCGCGGCTCCGGCAACACCACTCGGACAAAGCCCTTAGGTGCTTCCTACGCCCTATCTTGATCTCATTATATGCGGACGATGTCATTTTATGCGTAAAAGACCCGATCCATAATCTTAATCCGTTGCTGAGAGAATTCATGCGATTTGGTGGACTGTCCGGCATCACCATTAACTGGTCTAAATCACAATTATTCCCACTCACTGCAGCCGTGCAGCCCTTCCCAATGGACTATCCCTTAGAGTGGTGCACTGACCGGGTGAAGTATTTGGGGGTACAGGTCACGAATGACCGTGACGAGCTCCTGCAAAGTAATTATGGCTGTGCACTGGAGCACGTTACACAATGCATCACCAGATGGATACCCTTGCCGCTCACAATGGCAGGTCGTATCTCGCTTATCAAAATGGTCATCCTTCCTAAATTTTTATATCTCTTTTTAAACATCCCCCTATACCCTGGGCGACCTTTTTTTAAACTGTTGAGAACAGAGCTCATACGACTGGTCTGGGGTGGCAAGCAACCACGGTTAAAGTGGGAGATCCTAACTCGGCCATACTCACAGGGAGGCTTTGACGTGCCGAACTTTGAATTGTATTATCTATGTGCACTTTGCGCATTATTGGTTCCATCCTCCCAGGTACACACCCCAGGTTGCCACAGAACACTGGTTGGCACACCCCATTCCCCTAGATGGGATAATCCTAGCTGAACCTGAAAATAGGGCCGGCGGGTCATCTTCTGTAGACTGTACTATTAAAGCCTGGCAGCGTCTCCTCCAAATACTCAAGGCACCAATGCTGTATTCTCCGGCACTCCCACTTACGTATCACCCGCAGATGCCTCTACTATCAGAGGAGATCTTCTCCAAGACTAAATCCAAATTCCAGATTCATAACTGGGGGGATCTCTATCTGAATGGCACATTTAAGAACATGTCACAACTTTATCAAAATGCACAAGCCTCCTCTATGGATATATTTTTATATGTGAGACTGAGACAGGGCATTCGAGAATACACGCCGGCATACCCCACAGAACCCCCCACAGTTGCACCACTGCATCATATATTGTGCACCCCTGAAGCCTCCCATCTGGTGTCGACATTGTATCATAGCTTATATATAGACATTGATTAAAAGCCCTGCCCAGCTCGTGCCAAATGGAGCATGGAACTGGGCTGCGATATCACAGACCAGCAATGGGATTATTGCTGTAAGCAAACGGAACTTGTCTCCTCGAATAGCTGACTCCGTATCACACATTATAAATTCCTACATCGAACGTACTATACCCCTGCCCGACTACACCGCTATGGCCTGCGAGATCATGCACGATGTGATCGATGCAACACAGATAATGCGGACTTCCTCCACTTGGCGGGGTCCTGCGAGGTAATATACTCATACTGGCAGCAGGTCTTCGAAGCCCTGGCACATATGACCCTATTGGAACTACTGAGGTCCCCAGTGCTAGCTTTGTTGGGGTACACTGAGACGATCCCCACTGCCCAACGGAAATTCGTTAATTTTTGCATCTTACTAGCCAGACGGCGGGTGGCCTGTCGATGGGGCAGGGGAAGGGCTCCGAAATTTAAGGAATGGTTGGGTGACCTGATCCTGTGGCAGTGCCACCAGAGCTGAACGCGTGTGAAGCCTGCGATGATGCGTGGCCATCCTGACAATCAACACCCAGTCTGAATTGTGAGCTCTGCTCTCTGAGTGTACGCAACGCCTGAGAAGGTTGTTTCGGCACGTGGTGCACCCTCTTACACACACGCCAGTGGCGGAAGGTGAGTAGAGAGGCTTGTTTCCGCAGCAGCGGGCAGTCACCTCTGGGCAGTGGGAGTGGATAGTGTGCAGCAGCTTGGGTGCACAAGAGCGGACAGACACCTCCGGGCACTGGGAGTGGATGGGGTGCAGCAGCCTGGATGCGCAGGAACGGGCAGTCACCTCTGGGCACTGAGAGTGGATGGGGTGCAGCAGCCTGGGTGCATAGCAGCGGGCAGACACCTCTGGGCAGTGGGAGTGGATGGGGTACATCAGCCTGGGTGCACAGACGCGTGCAGAGACCTCTGGGCGGCAGGAGTCGATGGGGTGAAGCAGCCTGAGTGTGCAGGGGCGAAACAGAGAATTACGCGTGTGCAGTTGTATGGACTCTGCCATCACTGTTTCTATACTATGTTTCAGATTACTAAACTTGAGGGCTGCATTATATCCTGGCACGTGGTTGGAGACACACCGATGGCCGAAAGGTGAGCTGTGAAGATTTTCTCCACAGTGTCAACACTCACTCTCCCTCTCCATCTCTTCCTTTCTGTCACTCACACTCTTTCTCTCTCTTATTCTCTATCTCTTCCTTTCTCTCTCTCACACTTTCTCTCTTTCTCTGTCTCTTCCTCTCTCTCTCATTCTTTCTTTCTCTCTCTTCCTCTCTCTCACTCTTTCTCTCTCTCTCTCTCTCTCTCTCACACTGTTTCTCGCTTTCTCTCTTCATTGTATCTCACTCTTTCTCTCTCTCACTCTTTCTCTCTTTCTCTGTCTTCCTCTCTCTCTCACTCTTTCTTTCTCTCTCTCTTCCTCTCTCTCACTCTTTCTCTCTTTCTTTCTCTCTCTCTCCTTTGCTGGACGCATGACACACCATCTTATCTTTCTTTTTGTCTTGCAGGCTGTGATTCACAAATTGTCGAAGGATGACACGCCATACCTGTACCTACTTTTATTTTGTTCTTTTGTTTAAATAAAATGTTTTATATGTAAATCCATACATGACTAAGATTCTTATTTGTCCAACCTCACAAGCATCTTCTTATTAATAATTGTACGACATTAGCCAATTTTTTACGTTCTAGATTCCCTAACGTGACTGTCACATTTGTTTGTGGGGGGTGGGGGTGAGAGGGGATGGCGGACAAGGATTTGCTGCTAGGGGGTGTTGGAGCAGTGTTGGGTGTCCGACCTGCATGATCATTGGCTCCATTGCATCTGTTCTCAGAGACTTGCGAGCCGGCGGGCTGGCTCGTACATGAAGTGCTGCAAGCTGACTGGCTGGCTCGTAGACAGAGAGCCGCGGCCTGTCAGTTCGCAGAGGGAGAGCTGCGGGCCAGCTCGCAGAGGAACAGCTG
Source organism: Calotriton arnoldi (assembly GCA_963921515.1). Classification (NCBI taxonomy): domain Eukaryota; kingdom Metazoa; phylum Chordata; class Amphibia; order Caudata; family Salamandridae; genus Calotriton; species Calotriton arnoldi. Next base: position 33,599 of record CAWUFW010018330.1, read on the forward strand.
TGGGCCGACAGGTATAGGGAAAGGTGCGGGCCGTCGGCTTCCAAAGGGATAGCTGAGGAACAGTGATGTGGGGAGAGGGAGCGTGAAGGGGGTATCTCGCAGAGAGAGACCTGCGGTATATTTCCAGTCTTGGCTTCACAGATACAACTGCGGGCCCGAGAAGTCGCACCCGAAGAGCTGCGAGCCAACCGGTGGTTCACAGAGCGAGACTTCCGGGCCCAAGAAGGTTGTTGGGGGTATGCTGGTGATGTGGGAAGAGGGTGCGTTACCTGCTGATGTGGGGAGAGGAAGCGTGAAAGGGGTATCTCGCACAGACAGAGCTCCGGTATGTTTTCAGAGTTGCCTCGGACAGATGCGAGCTGACGGACTGAATCACAAAATGGCTTTTCAATGCTCATATAGTGTGACTTATCAACAGTTCGCATCCAGGCTCGCAGAGGGACAGCTGCGGCCCGTGGGCTCGACTCGCAGAGGGAGAACTACGGGCTGTCATAGTGAATTAGGGATTCCATATATTACGGATATGATTAGAATGCAACCTTTATTATTATGGTATCGAGTTTGGACATCTACCTATACAGGATTGAATAGAGATATTATCAAGGATGTAATGAAATTGGACTATGCCTGTAGAATTAAATGGCTGAATTACATTAGAAAATTTTTATTGGATATTAACTGCTATGATTTTTATAATGTACCAGAAACCATGAATTCTATATCTAGGAAAGATTTTAAATTTCTTTGTATGACACACTTAGAGTCCCTAAGAGCCGCACAGGAGATGAATAAATGCACGGTGACCCAGCATTATCTGACTCTGACAACCTATCGTATCCAGCCCTATTTGGTCTGGTGTATTGGAGGGTATGATAGATATCTTCTGACACGGTTTAGGTTTGATTGTTTCCACCGCTTGGTCAGTTTCCTTCTGTTAACGATTGGTCAAGGAAATTGTGTCATTGTCCGTGTGACAATATCTCAAAGCAATCAACTATCCACGTGATTCTCTTCTGTAAAATATATGCAAAGGAAAGAGCTAGATGGATTATGCCTTTGTTAAGACTAGGGGGCTGGAGGCAATGCCGCCCAGCCTTCTTATATCTGCAATTATTGGAAAATGTTTATTGTGTGATGATCATGAGTGGCCTTCTGAAAAGTATAATGAAAAAAAGAAAGAGTTTTATTAGGTAATGGTCTCTATTTTATAAATTTAAAATGTGTATTTATGATCTAAAACGCTAAGGACATGTTAGGAATTTAGTGCAAATAACAGATAGGAGTCCTATTAAAATGCAGTCGTTTAGATAATATTGAATAGAGTATAGATAAATTTGTATTGTGTATTGATATATTTTTACAAATGGTTTTATTGTGGCTTTTATGATTTTATTATGAACTGAAATCGAATAAAGTATATTCATTCATTCATTCAATGCTCATATAGTGTGACTTATCAACAGTTCGCACCCAGGCTCGCAGAGGGACAGCTGCGGCCCGTGGGCTCGACTCGCAGAGGGAGAACTACGGGCCGTCCTCTCCTAAAGGAACAGCAGTGTACTAGCTCGCAGAGGTAGAGGCACAGCAGCGTACTAGCTCGCAAATGTAGAGAGCTGCGAGCCGACGGACTGGCTTCTAAAGGCATAGCTGCGAAGTGGTGATGTGGGGAGAGGGAGTGTGAAATGAGAATCTCACACAGACAGAGCTCCGGTATATTTTCAGTATTGCCTCACAGAGGCAGAACTACGGAGAGATACGAGCTGACGGACTGAATCACAAAATGGCTGCCAACATTTCCTAGTCTCAACAGTTCGTAGCCAATGAGCCGCAAGCTCGTGCTCGTAACGCCTCAACCAATCAGATGTCAGAATTCTCAAATATCGATATCTGTACAATATGATATTTCTCAAAAACTACAGAACGGATTTACCCCATTTAAACAAAAGCGTGCTTTCTGGACCACGACCTTTCTCCCTGCCAAATGTGGCACGTCCGCTCACAAAGAGGCACAGCAGCGTATTAGCTCACAAAGGTAGAGAGCTGCGAGCTGACGGACTGCGTTCTAAAGGCATAGCTGCGAGCTGGTGATGTGGGCAGAGGGAGCGTGAAAGGGGTATCTCGCACAGACAGAGCTCCGGTATATTAAATTGCCCCCGGCACCTTTGTTTTATATTTTCACTCGATGCGAGGCACAAGATGGCTGCTAACACTTCCTGGTTTGAAGTGTTAGCAGCCAATCAGAGGACACTTCCTCGTTTGAAGAGTTAGCAGCCAATCAGAGGCAAGCTCGTGCTCGGGACTTTGGCTCCGCCCACATATATATATATATTTTTCCTTTAAAATCTCAAAAACTACTGAACGGATTTACACCATTTCAACAAAAGCGTGCTTTCTGGACCAAGACCTTTCTCCCTGCCTAATTTGGCGTAATTCCGTTCAGCAGTTTGACCTGTAGCCTTGTCTAAAGTTTCCTATGGAAAATGCATTGAGAAAACACGTTTTGGGACCCCCTTTTTCTCAGCCCCCCTTGACCAATCACCCCCAAACTTTCAACATAGCAGCTGATGAAAAAAGAGGAATGTTTTGGAAAATTTCGTAAAGATTCGTCAAACGACGCCAAAGTTATAAGCACATGAAAAAATGCTTTTCCTATGGAAACGTGGTCCTAACTATAACTATATACTGGCGACCGCCAGTAGATAATATATATATATATATATATGCAAACATACATATCACGCACATACATACCATGTATTTTTTCAGATTGTTTTCAGGTTTGTTTCAACCTTTTACCATATATTGGAGAATCCATACTTTCGAACTGTGACAATGAAGTCATCTCTGGTGCTTTTTGGGTTGTGCAAGGTAAGAGACACACATGACAACTTTGTGTAAATATCATCAGTTTGATTGTTAATGTGCACTTTCAAACCATGGGGTTTTCACAAGTCATGTAAACATGATAACCAATACACCATAGAAACAGATGATGCTTGCTTATCAATCTTGTGATAGAAAAGTTATGAATTGAGTAGAACAAGTGCCACTGATTTTAGACTTACTATATGCAGCCTGCAAGAGAGTCAAAAAAGCAGGCTAGGAAAGACTGTAAATATAATTGTATTAAAAAACTCCTAAATAGGAATGATAAGTTTTTACTCATGCAAGACTAGGATGCATTACCATACTGTAGCAAACATTCATGCACCACTGAATAGAAATGACTGATTCTGACAATACACGTAAAGGTGAAGATGCATTTGTATCAGCACCTTGCAAAGGATCATCTAGGATTTGAGAACAGGGCTTCTGGCACCCAAACCAGAATCACTTCACTCAAATAAAATGCCTGTTGATGCCAACAATACTCAAATTTAATGCTTGCTCTAGGTGAGCAATGAATCATTTGCAGGACTCTTTTGAAAGCGAGGTCTGTGACTCAACAGATAAATCCACGCACACAGTTATTCTTTTTAGCGTTCTACCATTTCTAAGATAATTCGCTTTCTTGGAAGGAGTCTGCATGAAACCAACTCTAGCACTTGGACAGTTCTATTGCAAAACAGCACCTATCAATGTTGTGAATGGCATGAGAGAGGGACTGTTTCTGCTCAGTTTTGAACCAGGGCCATTTCGTGTGTGAGGCGAATGTGGTAATGACTACACAATAGAAACAGATGACTTTTGTTAAGCTCTCTGTGATTAAACTGATGGAAACTGACTAATTCATGGATCTCAGTTTTAAGAGTTCTTTCATGCAACCCATCAGGCAGCCCTAACTGAAGGCTTGGAAATGCCAAACAAGGCCAGAATTTTTACAAAATGCCTAAAGAGAAATGCTAAGTATTTACTTAGACTGGGCTAGGTTAAAGCATGACTCTAGCAATTATTCCTCCAGCACTGCAAAGAGAAAAATTATGTTGGCTTTGAAAAGCAAAGGTCAAAACAACCTTAAAGGAGCACCAAATGAAGGGTTCATCTGGGATTTGAACTCTGGACCTCTCGTACCCAAAGCGAGAATCATACCCCTAGACCAACGAGCCCTCAAAACACCCACAGAGCTCAAAAGCTAAGACCAGCTCTAAGCCAACAATGAAGCACAGGCTGGTATCTTTATCAGATTTGTTCTCTGAATACACAAGAAAGTCTGTGCCAACTTCCCCTTTCTCAAACGATAGCGCTAAACAATGTTTGTGCATCCTTTTATTTCGTCCTTGCATTGGACAAGTCTTACGGGAAGTCAGCCCTTATTTACATATTTGGGTAGTGGCTAGAGCTTAAAAAGGAACAGTATAAAGCTGTTCATCCCAGCATAAGAAACACATGTTTCATTTTCTCTCAAATACTCATTCACTCTCTGCAGCTATGGATGCCAAGGTGAATAGCAAGGCCACAGAATCAACCTCACGGACTGCCTCTTGAAAGCAAGCAGCAATGAAAACTGCCTAATGCAAGACTAAAGCCTTCCTTGCATAGCCTTTAACATCATAAAATAACTGAGCTGCTGTCTTCATGCTAAACAATACCTTCCCAGAATGAGAATTTTATGTGCTTATACGCTCAATGAGGCACAATCAGGCGAGATATTAAAAAGGTAGAAATGGTCCAAGTGGCTGTCCCTTCCTTATTAGGATGGGTCCTGCTGACTATCAAGGATTGCTTGTAAGAATGGCCAGTGTCAGCGAAAAAGCTTTCAACCCTTCTTATTGCTCTCTACAGATACAGGCATTTTATATGCCAGTAATTTCTGCTTCCTCCCAGAAGTCTCAATTCTGCCTTTGAAAATTACCAAAAACATTCCTTGATCCTCACCTCCTCTGTGGACCTTCCTGTCCAGAAAGCTCTGGCTTAGCAAGAGTTTTTTTTTCTGGTATATTTTGAATTGCTTCTCTGCACAGTCTGTTGCAGGAGAATGCTGCTTATAATACCACTTTCTGTTGGATCACCAAGGTGAAGTACAGAGGAATACAAAAGACGTAAGGACATGGAACTCTTAGCTAACACATCAAAATATGTGATGTGTGCCAACAAAACTCTAAGGAGCATATTTACAAGGATTGTCGCTATGAAGTTTTCACGCTGCTTAACAACGATTGTTTTTCCACTGCGGATCGCAAAATCCTAACCCCATGTTTGCGACGTATTTACAATACGTAGCTATGTGGCATCAGGATCAGCTAGCAGTAAGGCGTAAACAAAATACACGTTAGAGTGAAAAAAGTGCCAATTCGCTGCAAGAAAGTTTGCGCTCATCAGCCCAACATCACTTTTCAGGGTTTAGCGGCAAAAAAGCTTACAAATACGCCACTAATGAAAAAAACAAGAAAAAAAACCTGAGTGCAGAATGGACCAGCCAGGACCAAGTTCAGCACAGGACAACAACTCCACCAACCCCCCAAAGAGCCAGGATGACCAGCCAGAGTCCATTGGAAAGAGGAAGAGGAAATGCAGATTCAGTGAGGAGGAGAATGAGATCCTGATTGCGGAGGTGACAGAGCATCAACACCAGCTCTTCGTCAGCTCCAAAGTGTCATTGGAGACCAAAAAAGCTATATGGCAGTCCATAGTCAACAAGGGGAACTCTGTCACAGAGGTCAAGAGGACAGTGACGGACTGCAAAAAGCGCTGGCATGATGCCAAGTGCAAGACTAAGCAGAAACTGGCCAGCAATCAACAGGAAGCACAGTAGACCTGAGGTGGGAGTCCAGCACTCCAGGAGGAGCTTCATGCCTTGGAGGAACAGGTGTCTGCAGTCATCTCTGAGGAGTCGGTGGTTGGAGTAGAGGGACTGGACAGTGTTGACCATGACCAACTACACCAACAACAGGGTAAGTAACAACAAGGAGGGAAATATGTCATGTTGTACAGTCCAGGCACCTATGCTTCAGCGCTATTCCACACTGTGTGTAGGTCAAATGGTAGCCACATAGGTACTTTGGGGCTTATTCAAGAGCCCTTTGCGCTGCCGGTATGTCACTTTTTCCATTATTGAAAGTGACATACCTGTGGTGCAAGGAGCTTGTTACTAAGCCCTTCATGTGTACAGACAATGCCAAGTGAACAGTCATGTGTCTCCTATTTAAATGACTGCATCAGGCAGTGTTGCAAGTCTCACATTCATCTTAGAATAACACACATTGTAATAGCAGTCATGTGCATTGTTGTCAAGATATGGCGCTTTCCTGTACTAACTATGGGGCATATATACCATAATCTAGCGGAGATCGGTGTTGCCCCAAAATTGGCAGAACGGTGCTCTGACAGAATAGAAATATAGGGATGTGCTGATTGGGGCGCTAGGTGGCGCACAACCAAGATGGCTGCACGCCTGTGAGGCTCCGGCTACTTGGCTCTATTATATTTCATTTATCCTTTCCCCTGCTGTAAAATCAGCGGATACACACCGGGAACCGGTAGCGCAAACCCATCGCCAGCTCCGGTGCTGATTTTGGCTGCGACCGCTGCTCCGTACGGGAGGTGGGGCCTGGTGTATCAGGCTGCGGAAAGCTTCGGTGCCCTGCCTGGAGCCCTGGCCAGCGGCAGAGTCAACTTGAGTGCCGCAGCTCCCCACGTGGGCACTGGGCCGCGCTGCATCGGACCGCGGATGGCAGAAAACAGATGAGACCGCGGCGAACATTGTGCCTCCTTTGAGCGGACACTTGGCGGCCGACGGCGGTGAGTGCTGTGACTGCGCGTCTTAGCCCCCGGATGTTAGACGCATTGTAAGACCCTGCTGGGCTGGCTGCGAGATGTGACGCGAGGTGGACGTGCCCCCCGGGCCTGACGCGCGGCATTCAGGGTGCGGCCCGCGGGCTGAGACCGCCTTTTTGAAGTACTGCACCGGCTTAAGATTGGCGTCCTGAGTGAGTGTGGGCTGAAAGGCACAAGATTGGAACTACAACGTAAGCTGATGGACTGTCACAAATGCGGCAAGCGGGCTGAGCTCCCTAGTGCAACCACATCTTGCCCCTACTAGGCTCTAACTGCACGCGGTGGATTGCGGCCTGTCTGCATGGGGCTCCAATATGGCACAACTTCTAACGACCCATCTCAATCCTCTGCAGGGAGTTCTTTGTAACGGCATGGGTCTGCTGGTTGGGTCACACAGCCTCAAATAAACGCAGCACCACAAGGGCACTCGTCTTTCAGGTCTGTGGAGGTGGCGGGCTCTCACCCGTCTGGGCGTTGATTGGTGTGGAGCGTCGTGCTTCGCATTGTGTCCGCGTCGGGTCAGCTGGGAGGGAGTGGGAGACCCGGGCGGATCACGGGCCTCTCAGCATTGGCCAGAGACAGCATTCTATAAGCGCAGCGGCGGCGACACGCCTGGTCCCCCGTCCTCTGATCGTCGGCCCTGCAGAGCGAGGACCTATTCATAGCTGCCGGGGACAGAGCACACGCATCCAGTGCCAGACATGGGCAAGCCGGACGGCAGGCAGCCGAAACTGGTCTTCGACACCAAGAGGGTAGCCACACGCTCAAATTCAGACGACTCTGCCTCGGCCTCGGGAGACATGGCGCAACCTCAGTCCTCAGCGCAGGGAGATGATGTTAAGTCGCTGCTTTTGGCTTTGCAACATAGCATGACTGACCTATCTGGCAAGATGGATACCATGAACACACGCCTTGATTTCCTCGTCCAGAAGGTTGACAAACACGACGGACAGCTGAAAGAAGCGGAGCGTCGCATATCAGATAATGAGGATACGACCCTGCAGCTGCAGCAACAAGTGACCCAAATGGACAAACTGCTCAAAGTTATCGCTGCAAAAAATGAGGACTTGGAGGCCCGCAGCCGGCGTAACAATATAAGAATCATGGGTATTCCAGAAACCACCAATACATGGAGGAGTACGTGGAGAGATTGTTGCGCGGGGCCAGTGAAGACAACCCCTTCTCCTCCCAGTTCATAGTGGAGAGGGCGCATCGCTCCTTAGGACCCAGGCCACCTCCTGGTGGGCCCCCCAGACCGATCGTCGCACATCTCCTCAATTACCGCGATCGAGACGCCGCTCTGAAGATGGCCAGGGAGCACAAGAACCTGCAATACGATGGGCTGGAATTTACCATCTTTCCAGACTTTACGTTGGCGGTTCAAGAGGCCCGGCGCAAGTTTTTGGGTGTTAAACAAAAGCTCCGGAAAGCTCAGATTGAATATGCTCTATTATACCCGGCACGCTTGAAGGTCACACACTGAGGCAAAAGCAACATCTTCATCAATCCGCACCAGGTGGAGGAATTCCTCAAAACGATCCAACGCCGCTCTCCTGGAAATGCATCAGAAGATCGAGTCTCCAGATCGCCGTCTCCTCAAGCAGATTGATGCCCCCTTTTTCTTTTCCTACAGGCCGGGCGTGGAGCGTCATGTGGACCTTTCGTGAGGTTGGCGCTCCTTGCCGAATATCAATGCCCGGGGCCCCCCCTGCGGTTGGAGCCCGCGGGCCGGACGGCGAAGGTGTGCAAGACTGGGAACGTCGTACGGTCTGACGATGGCTGAATCCAGATAAGTGACTTTATTTGACTCTCGGATCTTGTCTCCCTCCCTGGTGCAAACCCTGGTTGGACTTCATTTTCAACATGGCAGTCGGTAAAACTCTATGATAAGCCAAGTGACCCCCCTCCTCCCCCCCCTGGCCAGCTCTATCCCCTTTTTTGGGACACCAAGTATACCCGGTCGCTGGCGGAGCGAGGAGTGGTTGTTTTTGTGTTGCCCTGGTGACCCCCCCATATGGGAAATCCCCCTTACCACTTGTTGGTTTTTTTTTCTTTATTTTTGTTCTATCACTGTGTAATTCCTTCATGGCCTATGCTCTGATATTGCTCATTTGGGGCTTAGTTGGGTGGGCGATTCCCGGCATGATTGGGGTGCCGTGGTGGGTGGGGATGGGTAAAGTTCTGTTGCAATATTTTCAAATGTTTCCACATGTTACAGCACTAACTGACTACATTGACACACATGGCAAGGCCTACACTCTAATTCCCACATTCGGCATTGCTCACTCTCCATTCCCAACATGAACATGGCATTGAAAGCTGATCCCCTGATGATTAATCTACTAACCTGGAATGTCAGAGGCCTGGGGGACCCCCGGAAATGCAGACAACTTTTATCCTACATGGATCGGCACCAAATACATATAGCTGCACTTCAGGAAACACACACAATTCCCCACGGAAAGTCCTGCTTTGGAACTAGGTGGGCGTCGATAAGGCTATTCTCCTCGTATTCCTCCTACTCCAGGGGCACATTATTATTAATTAAAAAAGGCACCCCCTTTGTCTTGGGAGGCTCGCTGCGCGACTCCGAGGGTAGATAATGCCTGCTCTGGGGTAACTTGGGAATGCAGTCCCTCACTCTGGTATGTTGTTATGGTCCTAACATCGACGACTCTGACTACTACACTTCTTTCTGGGGGCAGATCCTAAAAGTCGGCTCCACGCATATCATCTGGGGTGGGGATTTTAACGCAACATTACACCCTGCACTCGATCGTTCCCATCCGCAACCACACCACTACACACGCACGCAGGAGCTTCTAACGCAGCTCCTTCACGCTCATGGGCTAGTTGATGCATGGCGACATTGGTGCCCGGGGAGGAGGGAAGGCACGTACCACACCACTGCCCGCGCTGCCTGGTCCTGCTTAGACTATTGGTTGGTCACCAAAGGGGTTACCCCTTGGATAACATCTGTGTCGCATCTGGCTAAAACATTCTCAGACCACTCGCCCGTGTTTTTACAGTTAACACTCCCCTGCACCATTGCCCCCCCCTTCAGTTGGAGATTGGTTCCCGAAGCGCTCTTAGACACAGTATTTAAGGCTGAATTAGGAGAGGAGATATCAGATTTTTTTAACCGTAACAAAGGGTCGGTGACTAGTGTGGGCATTCTTTGGGACGCTTTTAAAGTTATAATCCGTGGTTTTTGTATGGCAAAGAGTTTTGGGGTGCTTAGAGACATTCGGCGCAATTTATGTAAACTAGAGGGTGAACTCAAGCTGTTGGAGGCGGACATGTGGCAGGACTCGTTGGGCACACGGAGGACTGACCTTTGAAATAAACTCACCGAATATACAGATCCCGCTGAACGGGAAACTCTGTTTAGGGGGAAACACTTCACTGCACGCCGATATGGGGAAGGAGAAAGGCCGGGCAGAGCATTAGCTCAAAGCATACAAAAGCCGAAATTTTCTAATTATATCTTGGAGGTACTAGATGCGTCTGGCATGCGCCATAAAGATAGCCGTGACATTCTCGACACATTCACCACATTCTATGAGACACTGTATTCCTCTAGACGTACCGGCCCCTCGGATTTCAATCCTTTCCTAAATGACATCACATTGGGATGGCTGGGTGACTCCCAACGGGAGTTTCTAGCTGCACCTTTCGAGGTGGATGAGTTCAAAGAAGCGATTATGCAACTGAAATCCGGTAAGGCTTCGGGTTCTGACGGGCTGCCGGCAGATTTTTACAAGGCCTACATGGAACAGTTGATACCCATATTGGGGGAGGTCTATGAGGAAGCACTGGAGTCCCAATTTTTACCGGCCTCTATGAGAGAGGCCCTAATCATCTCCCTGCTCAAGCCAGACAAACCTACGGATCAATGTGATTCGTATAGACCACTCTCCCTAATTAACACGGATGCGAAGATTCTGGCCAAGCTTCTAGCGAATAGACTCCGGCTATTAATGGAGAAATTAGTGCTGCCTGACCAAGCGGGGTTTATCCCGGGTAGGGCGACTTCTCATAATTTGCAAACGTTGTTTTCCGTCATGCACAGTGTTGACCCGAAGCTGGCAACCGTGGCGGTCTTTTTAGACGGCACGAAAGCCTTCGACTCGGTGGAGTGGGATTATCTGTTCACCATATTGCAGTGCATGGGTCTCCCGATCAGGTTCCTATCATGGATCCGGCTTCTATATACTTCCCCCATGGCTCGGGTGCGCATAAATGGGCATGTATCCTCCCCCATCAGACTCACGAGGGGCACCCGGCAGGGATGCCCTCTGTCCCCGCTATTGTTTGCCCTTGCCATCGAACCCCTCGCAGCACGGCTCCGGCAACACCACTCGGACAAAGCCCTTAGGTGCTTCCTGCACCCTATCTTGATCTCATTATATGCGGACGATGTCACTTTATGCGTAAAAGACCCGATCCATAATCTTAATCCGTTGCTGAGAGAATTCATACGATTTGGTGGACTGTCCGGCATCACCATTAACTGGTCTAAATCGCAATTATTCCCACTCACTGCAGCCGTGCAGCCCTTCCCAACGGACTATCCCTTAGAGTGATGCACTGACCGGGTGAAGTATTTGGGGGTACAGGTCACAAATGACCGTGATGAGCTCCTGCGAAGTAATTATGGCTGTGCGCTGGAGCACGTTACACAATGCATCACCAGATGGATAGCCTTGCCGCTCACAATGGCAGGTCGTATCTCGCTTATCAAAATGGTCATCCTTCCTAAATTTTTATATCTCTTTTTAAACATCCCCCTATACCCTGGGCGACCTTTTTTTAAACTGTTGAGAACAGAGCTCATACGACGGGTCTGGGGTGGCAAGCAACCACGGTTAAAGTGGGAGATCCTAACTCGGCCATACTCACTGGGAGGCTTTGACGTGCCGAACTTTGAATTGTATTATCTATGTGCGCAGGCACACTTTGCGCATTATTGGTTCCATCCTCCCAGGTACACACCCCAGGTTGCCACAGAACACTGGTTGGCACACCCCATTCCCCTAGATGGGATAATCCTAGCTGAACCTGAAAATAGGGTCGGCGGGTCATCTTCTGTAGACTGTACTATTAAAGCCTGGCAGCGTCTCCTCCAAATACTCAAGGCACCAATGCTGTATTCTCCGGCACTCCCACTTACGTATCACCCACAGATGCCTCTACTATCAGAGGGGATCTTCTCCAAGACTAAATCCAAATTCCAGATTCATAACTGGGGGATCTCTATCTGAATGGCACATTTAAGAACATGTCACAACTTTATCAAAACGCACAAGCCTCCTCTATGGATATATTTTTATATGTGAGACTGAGACAGGGCATTCGAGAATACACGCCGGCATACCCCACAGAACCCCCACAGTTGCACCACTGCATCATATATTGCGCGCCCCTGAAGCCTCCCATCTGGTGTCGACATTGTATCATAGCTTATATATAGACATTGATTATAAGCCCTGCCCAGCTCATGCCAAATGGAGCATGGAACTGGGCTGCGATATCACAGACCAGCAATGGGATTATTGCTGTAAGCAAACGGAACTTGTCTCCTCGAATAGCCGACTCCGTATCACACATTATAAATTCCTACAGCGAACGTACTATACCCCTGCCCGACTACACCACGATGGCCTGCGAGATCATGCACGATGTGATCGATGCAACACAGATAATGCGGACTTCCTCCACTTGGCGGGGTCCTGCGAGGTAATATACTCATACTGGCAACAGGTCTTCGAAGCCCTGGCACATATGACCCTATTGGAACTACCGAGGTCCCCAGTGCTAGCTTTGTTGGGGTACACTGAGACGATCCCCACTGCCCAATGGAAATTCGTTAATTTTTGCATCTTACTAGCCAGACGGCGGGTGGCCTGTCGATGGGGCAGGGGAAGGGCTCCGAAATTTAAGGAATGGTTGGGTGACCTGATCCTGTGGCAGGAGCAGCTGAATACATATGCTGAATTGCTTCCCGCATCCTCTAGACTGCGTGATATATGGGCTCCTCTCACCATGTACCTGATTGAGCACCCACTCCCGTTGCCTGCTGTCACAACCTCAGTGCCTACATAATGTTGTTGTACCAACACACATGCGACTAAAACAGCAAAATTGCTCTGTGGACTATGTAAATAATGACCAATTACATTGCTGAAATGTTCCCCATGGATTTCTGTGTTCATTCTTCTTCCAGGTTGTAGCAATTATGTACCTGTTTACATATGGTCAAACTCGACTGCGGGCCTTCTGCTGATGATATCAGATGCCTAATAGTGCTGCATCAAAGACTAATGCCACACTTATAGTCTATGTGATATATTGCCGTGTCTAACCGAATGTACATGTGCTGGAATCAATATTTGGGAATGGTTGTTATTGTTGAATAAACCATAAATAAATTTAAAAAATATATATATATAGGGATGCGCTGCAGGAGCAAAAAATACAACACACCCCTGCATGTCCCTCAGTCCTGTTGTCTTTAAAATTGACTTGTGCAAGTGCAACCACCCTTGTGCCATGTTACTAGAGTGTCTGCGCAGCAGTTCCAAATGTTGATGTGCAGGAAGGGACACCCTTCTGCACATAAACAAACCTTACAGGGAATTTGCTGTTTCTATGTGTGCAGCAGAAGGCAGCACACATACAAATACAAAGAGCAACATTTGAGGAGAAATTTACAATTGTGTTTTCCACATTTTGCTCTCCTGAGCACATGGATTTATTGTACATGCCCCTTGCGCTGCCGGTGCGTCTTTTTCAATATAATAAAAAGTGACATGCTGGCGGTGCAAGTGGCTTGTAAATAAGGCCCTAGTGTTTCCCTGTCCTTATTTGTTGGTTCTGCCCCAGCCTTGTAGATATGGGATAGTCAAAAATGTACATGCCTGTTGTGGTGGAATGCTCATAGAAACCTGCATTGCACACCCCCTTCATGGTAAGTGAAGGGTGGGAAGGGGCCTCAGTCACAAGGTAGCATTAATCAACGGTAACTGGCTACACGCTGCATTGCAAATAAGGAGAAGTACATTTATCCACCAGAATGTCGCTAAAAGTGATGTTCTGTTGGCAATATGACATAGTATTTGTGGCCTTGGGCATTTTGGTGAATGACACCTATGTACATACTTGGAACTTGGGCCCTAGGTAATGTCAAACGTGGCTGGTTGTAAATGCATACAGATTGGTTTGTGTCAAAATGCGTTCTTTCACAAATGCATGGGAGGACCCAATACACTGGAGTATGTCTCATCTGTGTGCACACCCCTGTGCGGTTGTAAAAAGGCCTGCTGTGCACCAATGCAGCCATTCTTGAACCCTGCCTGAAAGCTGTCTGTCTTGCAGCTTTCCTGAGTCATCATTGCCACTGCACGAGTAAACACAAGGGGAGGACACGCTCATTCTTAGTTTGGTGCAGTCCTCTGTGTGTAGAAATATGCTGGGTTGCCTAGATAAAGGGATTTCCACCCCATGGCTCATCAAAATCTTGTCTAAAGGACCCTGCATTGTGAAATCTCACCATCACCAAAAAAAAACATCATCTTGGGTGCTGCATGTCACATGTCACCTCGTAACACCCTGCAAAATCAGTCTGTTGTGGATAGCCACAAATGATGCAAGTGTAGTAGGTACAGAATAAGCCACTCATCATCATGGTCACTTAACTGTGTGGCAGTAAGTTGGTTGTCTGGACCTTTGTCTTCAATGCACAGAGAGATCAATCCACACATACACTTGTATGGAAAAAATACATAAGATGTCTCACACTCTGCAGAACACCTACTCTGCACATGATGAAATATAAAGGATGTTAGTGTTTCCCATTTGACAACTAGGATAGGCCGTAGCCACTTAGGGGCATATTTGCTACAGAATGGCGAAGCATGGCGTTAGGCAAACATTGCTAATGCCACGCTTTGTCATTCTGAAAAGGCAGGGATGCGCCGAATTTTAAACATAGGGCACACTCTTGCGTTTTCCCTAACACTAATGGCACATTCAGCTGCCTAGCACCAATGCAGGCACCCTTGTACCGTAGTACAAGGGTGTCTGCATTGAGGGAATAATTGTTTATGTGCAGGATGGTGTCCCTCCCTACACATAAACAATCATTCATGGTATTGTTCTGTTTCTATGTGTGTTGCACAATGCAACACACATAGAAGCAGCAAAAACTATGTTAAATAAAGCTTCTCTCCTTGTTTTGCCATATTAAGACCAGGTTTTCCCTAGTCTTAATGTAGGCGCCGACTCCTATTTACGCCACCCTTGGGGGCAGTGGCATATCAATGAATGTTGCAGCAGATCATCAAGCGCATCACCCATTGTCCACCCCTTTCACGCTATGTGCAGCGTGAATGGGGGCCTTATTTACAAGGCGATGTTAAGCCACATTAAGTGGGCTAACGCAGCATTGAAAATAAGGTGAAGCCCCTATAGCCACAGGAACCTCAGAAAAAGCTATATTCCTGTGGCAATAGAGGCTTGTAAATATGCTCCTTAGTGTTGGCACACACGGCTGATGTCAAAATCCTGAACTCATGACATGAAACATTCATGGACAGTGTAAACTGCCATACACAGCATTGTGTAACAGTTGTACCATGTAACTCAGGCGAATGGAAAGTGTCATGCACTTTGAATTTCAAATGCTTAACAACATGTTAGCATGTAACAGATTGTAATAATAGTATTTGCCTTTTCCATTGCCGAGGATGAAACCTTACCTCCTGTTCCAGACATCACAGATGATGGTGATGATGAAGAAAACCTTCCAACCATCAACCTGGAAAGCCTCCAAGAGCTCCTGGACTCCATGGGAACACCATCTCTGGACCTGGGGAGGGCCAGCAGCATTGTGGTGTCTCCACATGCCCTGTCAAATAACCAACAGGCACCACCTACCACCACAGCCACACCCCTGGACTCTGAAGACCCACACATCACCTTCTAATGGCTTGCAGTAGGAGCCCAGTGGGAGATGGCAGATCAGGTGTGGGCGGGGTTGGATACACTAGCAGCAACAGTAGTTGGGGTACGTGGGTGCCTCAGTCTTATTAAGGACACCTAGGTTGCCATCAGAGGCACCCACTCTCCGCTCCATGGCCTCCAGCAGTCCCTGGCTGACATCGCTGGTGTCATGAGGCAGAGGCACCAACAACTGCCCTGCCAAAGTGGCACCAGCAAGGTGGTCAATGAGATGAGGACAATGCGAAAAATCGTGGAGTGGAAGCAGGACTCCCACATGGCTGCCTACCACAGTGATGTTGCTGCTGTGTTACAAAACCAGCAGATCCTCCTCACTGCAGTGATGCCTCATGTGTTGGCACACATGAATGCTACTGCAGCTATGGCATCCACATCTTCTGCGTGTGGGGTAAAAGCATTGGCTAGATACAAGTTATTTGATCAATATTGGTTATTTATTTCAGGCTACAGATTCATATAAGACAACATCTGTAAAAGTGCAAAAATAAAGTACACTCTAATAGATATATACACATGGCCATATGTGAATATATTTCTCAAAAGAAGTTTTTATTATTCAAATTACTAAAAGGATTTTTAGTTTTTAGGTCAATATCAAAATATAAAAAAAATGTATTTGTTGATATTCTGATGGGGGTCGCGTAACTAGTTAGCATGGAGGAGTCTCGTTCGGTATCGGTTATCCACATCTTCTGCCCCTGATGTGTCTGTATCTCCCTCGCCTGCTGCGTGTACCACAACACCCTTATGGGAGACACTGTACACATCTGAGGAGGAAGATGTGGACAGTACATCTTTCCAAAGGAAAAGCCTGCAGTAGCATTCATCTGTGTCAAATGTCCAGTTTCTACTTAGCCCTGTGCTTACCATCATGCCTGGGAACATCATCTATCACAGTCCTCACAGACTTTGCCATGTTCACCCTGGACATTTGTGTTCTGCCAATGTGGCCATTCCTCCCCAATGTCCCTCATCATCCTCCTGACTGATATTTTCTAATTCCTCTATATGTCTCTTGGCATGTTCCCCACAAGGACTCTGTCTGGACATCCACTGGCTATATACATCCTTTGGGGTTGTTGTCAAATTACCTGGCTCAGTTTGACCAAGTCTGTTTTGCACATGTAAATAAATGCACCTTCATTTGCCAGATGGGTCTTGCCTGTCACCATGAAACAGGACAGGTGTCAACAGTGGCTAATCTGCGTAGCCACTACATCAAATACAGAGTAAAATTGAAGCTTTGGTGTCTGCAGACCCTGGGACCTTGATAGGTAGTGAGATGTGGAGTAGTGTGGCTCAATGGTTAGAGCGGCAGACCCTGATGCAAAGATCTGGCCCGGGACCAGGGTTCAATTCCCGCCTCGGCGGGTCTTGGGCTCAATTTCCTCAGACCTGATAATTCTCGCCTCGGTGCCTATTCTAATCATGGGTCCCACTCTGCAACTCTGGGCAATAGCTTGCTTAATCTCCACAACGGCCCCAACAGCGCTGGGATGCCTGGCTTCACCTTGGGGGTGCCCAGGAGTGGACATTTCACAGGGAAAAGCCAGGAAGGGTTCCACAGCGGTATGCGTACAGCGCCAGGAAACCCCAGTTGGGGTATCAGTGCGCTTTACAAGTACAAATTCATTTCATGTCAGAACATGTGTGAAGGACACAATGTCTGAAATACATTGAGCGGCAAATCAAGTAGGCCTCAACATTGATTAACTGGTAATGTTCCCTGAAAGTGAATGGAAAGAACAGTCTATCAACAAGTTTCATGTCCAAACATGGTAACCAATGAAAAGACCTCATTGGGGTGGCAAGCAAATGTAGGGATTGCCATAGGTTACGAGGCAGCTAACTAAGTACTGGCCAACATAATAACATTATGTAGAGCAGTGAGAGGGTGCTCCATTTCTCAAATACCTAATGCTTTTGTAAAGCACAATTTCATTAAATTGGACTACTCATTTAGCAGCCTATCCCCATGCAATGAGAAAAGACACATATTACAGTCTACTTTGTATGCACGTTTGATCATGTCAATCAATAGGCTGTACAACAGTACCCATTCCCTAGATAATGAAGCCACTCACACATGTTGTGCAATTATGCAAGTTGGACAAACAGATTCATATTTTGAAAATCCTAGTTCAATACCTCTCTGAACCACAGTAAACATTACTGACACTACAATTAAGAAACAGGTATAAGTTTATTTTAACAAGAAATTAAATATTCTAAGCCTAACTTCCCTATGCTAAAGTCCTAGCCTAACCTATACTACACTACCTTATTCTAATTATACTTAACACTACCCTATAAAACCTTCTCTTAGACTACACACTTAACAACACATATTAAACATCAACCCCCCCCCTTTAAGGCACATGTGAAGACAGGACAAGGACAACTATTCCTAAACATCGGCTACTTATACATGTATCCTTAAACAAATATATATTTTTTTGTTTTTTTAATTTATTTTGTTTGTTTTCCTATTTACATCATTAACAGGTACTAAAACATCAAACTCCCCCACCCAAACAAAAAGGAAACTTAACCCATATCACTATTAAAACTCTAGCCTACATTAAAACACTATCTAAACCTAACACTAAGCTAAACCTACACTAACAAGAACATTACCCTACATTCAAAAACTATATACAACTATACATTTGTATAAACAGGATTTAGGGGACTGTGTAGGGGCTCAGTTCCGCATGAACTCTCAGAATGGGAAGCCCAGTGCTCTCTTTATGTCCTCCAAATGTCCCAACACCTGCTCCATTTGATGTTCTAATGTTGCCACCCTTAAGTTCAAGTCAGACAGTCGCTTCCAGTTCTCCCGGCTGAGACCAGATGGCAGTGCTTGTCGGGCAGGTGTGGCCGGTGTGACAGGTGGGGCAGGGGAAGCTGGTTGGGCAGCTGCGGCTGGTGTGGCAGGTGGAGCAACTGCAGCTGGTGCGGCAGGTGGTGCAGGTGCAGCAGGTGGGGCAGCTGCAGCCGGTGCAGCAGGTGGGGCACGGTGTTGGACATCAGAGGTGCTGGGGACAGGATCTGTATCCGCTTGTTGGCTTGCAGTGGCTGAATCACTTGATCTGGCCGCTCTTGGGGCACCTTGTGGGAAAATGTTCCAATAGCCAGCTGCAGTTTCCTCCTCATATCGTCGCTGCATGTTACAGTACCCCTTGGCCACCCTCCGGACATGCCGATATCTGTCCCTATGGAGGCGGAATACTTTGGCTGCCTCAGGTGTCATGTTGTGTGTAAGAAAATAAACACATGACAAGATGTAAAAAACAGGACAAACAACAATGGGTAACTAGTTTTTAAGAAACTCAAGTTTACACCAACAGAAAGGTAACAGTCTGTTACAACATCTTATAGCTTGAAGCTTGGTGGGGCCACTTACATATGTAGTCTATGTCATCTCACAACATCAAAGTCAGATCTTAAGGTTAATGAATGGAATAGCACATTGCAATGGCCAAGATCCACAGGATCAGTGGATGGTCTCCTAAGTGAAATACTGACATTAACATATACTCAGGCTGTGTTTACCAGGGGACCGTACACAAGGAGACTGAATTACAGGTCCATTGCATCCCCAGGGCAGAAAACTTACCGATACTCATAGGATGCACTGGGTGTTGTAGTGGCATACAACTAAGCGCCAAAGTGTGTACACTGAACAAAAGTCACTCATCTGCCAACTGCTATGCACTATATAGTCTGATTTGTCTCCACAGCTATATATCCAGGGTTCATGCTGTATTCATCTACTTGAATCAAGAGAGTTCGTGTATGTCACAAGGCAGCCAGCCATACACCATTGCTAAAAAAACTGAGCACATGGGAAGTAAGACAGAGTACAATGGTTGAAAGGGTAGTTGGACACATCACATTTTCCAACAATACAAATCTCAATTCCACTTTGCTTTAGGTCTGGAGTGGACCATTCATCCAACCCTCAGATATACGACAGGTCCCAACATGTGTATGAGACATGCTCATTGTATGAATCACTGTCACTGACAATTGCAGCTGTAATGCGCAGATCCTTAGTGATTGACATATCATGCCAGTGTGTACATGGCACCCCAGTCCAGTCATAGATATCACCAACATCCCTTTTTCATAGTGTTGTCTGTATCAACACTGTGAAACACAGACACAGAGGTAGATGTCAGATAGACCTGTGGCATATATGTACAAGGTGATAGTGCTACATGAACTCAACAAGATTACCATACTTTTATGATGAAGTGCTCCTACATTTGGAAAATGCATGAAAGCCAGAAAAGTGCAATAATGCAGGGCACACCTGCATTTTCTCAAACACCAGTGCCATTCACAGTTGCCTAGTGCCAATGCAGTCACCGTTGCACCATAGTGCAAGGGTGTCTGTGTTGACACTATGCAGCTAAATGTGGCACCTGTGCTTGGGAAAATGCAAGGGTGCCCCCTAGCATAGTACATACAGGCCTTCCCTGCATTAAGAAAATTATGGGGTGCAGTGAAGCAGATTTTGCTTCAGCTCAACGCTACAACATCTTCTTATGAATATGCCTCATTGTGGTTGAGTTAGAATCCATGTAATGCACAAATAGTGGAGATCAACTTTCTACAGGACCAGTCATCACAAACACTCATTTGGGGATCTAACATACATGGACTAAGGCACTCACCAGTGGTGTGGGGGTCCTTGAAGGCATCAATGTCCCCTTGTGTGAACAAAGGGCATCCAGCTGTAAAACAGGAAATGAAAGTAATGATCAGTCATCATGTGGCACATGTATCATGTGTCGTCACAACTTATATACCTGCTACATCTAGTAATTAAAACCATATATAGGTTCATGTTCCATAGATTAAGGTGTGTGAAATGAATGACTCACACACCACACATGCTTAATGCAGGATTGTATTGTACAAGACAATCCAGGGACAATCAGTGACGCTCTTGTGACTACAAATTAAGAGCGGTACACACATCATTCATCGCCTTACTTCATATTGGCATCTGAGTGTCAGAATACACCTGACCTACAACACTCGATTTTCAAACACTGCGATTTGTTACTGTTTTGCATCTCACAAGCACATCAGACACTGAGACATCAGACTACCAATGTTCTCACATACTTGGGTGCATTTGAACAATCACCATATTGACAACGGATAAACATTTCTGTACACTTGGATGGCGAACGTCATGTTCATTAATTACAAGGTGGGGCAGTGCCAATTAGCGTGGAACTGCGCCACCTTGTAAATATGGCCCATACCTCTGCGGTCCACTATAGCAAAGGTGCAGGCAATTGGTGTTGTGGTGGGCATACAAACACCAGACCGAATTCTATTGACTCTGGCCCAGATTTGCAAGTTTGTGGCAAGCCCAAATCTAAAAACTCCAAGAAGAAGGTATTAGGGTGGACCTACAATGGGTAGTGTTCAGATTTCCACATGTATTGTGGTCTACCCATGAAAACTTCACTCTGCAGCACACATAGAAGCATGAATTCACAGTGAGATATACTTTTTGTGCCGGAAGGTGTCCCTTCATGCACAAAAACCATCACCCCTGTAGCGCTGGCACACTCTGAACATGGCAGCAGAGTGCCTGTGCAGGTGCTAGGCAGGGAACTTAGCACAAACCCTATAGGATGCACATTGGTGTCTCTTCTCTCATATCCATACAGTGCATCCCTGTGCTGTAAAAATGTTAGACTGTGGCACTGACAAATTGGGCACAGTGCCACAGTCTGTGGATTTTGGGTACACATGCCCCTTTGTTCAGTATGACATGGAACAACACCTTGCACATATATATTAGCCATAGTAGTCATGGAGTCTTCAGGCTGTTTCTGACCTGACATATCAACATTGTATAAAGGTGTATATATGGGACGTACAGGCTGTCCAAGAGGTCGCCCTTCCGGCCAACTCAATCCTGCCACCGGTGTTTAAGTTGGTGGACCGCCCTGTCCACATCAAAGAGGTGCTGTATGTGCCTGCAGATACACTCCCAGTGCACTTTCCTGACCTTCACAGTGTAGACCACCAGCACACATCCCCCACTCTCAACCATCCTGGGGAGATAGAAGTTCACCAGCCAGAAGAATGCCAAAAATACATCCCCCAACATCCTTACCTCTCTACCTTCCCCCAACGTCTTACCCCACAGTCCTATGCCCACTAATAAATAAAAACCCACCCTAAAGTAACACTAACTAAGTAATAAAGAACTTTACACCCGGTAGACAGACACCTGACAAGACAAAAGTACAAACGCAAAAAACACGACAAATATGTGATGCAGGATTTGACAGGGATGGTAGGGACAGCAGACTAGACACCACAAGTACACTTTGGGCATACACAATCTGCAAACTCCTCCAAACACAATCACACAGCTCAAAAGACATTAACAGTGTGAGGGAAAGTGAAAGTGTACAGCACAATTTCTAGGTACAGGATGCATGCTGACATCACTTCCTGTGCATTTGAGGCACATTTTTATAGTTGTGTCAATTTGTTTGCTTCCCGCTAACATATAATATGGTAAAAAAATTAACTCTAAGTGGTTTAGGACCTGTAAGTGTACTATTTTATTAGCTGTTGCATGCCTGTCAACAGCCTATAGTGCTGGCATGTGAAATATGTTGTTTATGTGGTTTTCCTTGGTCAGATGTCTTTGGTTTAGTATGTGTCTAGGCTCTCAACATGCAAACCTTCACAGATTCTTGCTGCGCCATACTTCACAATGTTTGATTGACAATGCATGCAATTCTACAAATTATACTGTTTTCAATATGTTGTATGTGTGACCTGAAGGTTTAGTAAAAGAAAGGACGAAACAAGAAGAGAAGAAGGTGAAGATGGCAAGCAGCAAAGATAATTGAACAGGAATAATGAGAATAGCGGAAGGCTAGAAAGGTGTACACATGAAATGAAAAAAGAATGGAAAGAAGTAAAGGTAGATGAAAAAAGTTTAAGGATGAGAATGGAAATGGAGGGCATAAATATAAGGTAGGAAACAAAGATAGAGAGTAAAAAGGGAAGAATGAAAGTAAGATGTTAATACTAGTAAATGTGAGTTTTGCCAAATTCTTATAATATAAATGCTGCAATATTCATCATTTTAAAGCATTATACTAAGGGGAGTAAAAACCACGGGCACTTTAATAGTAAGTGTTAGGATCAATAACTTTGGAAGGATATTTATTTCTTTGAGGCTCAAAGTGGTTGTCAATGGATTTTCTGGCTACTCCCTTGGTGCGACTTATTGACTATGGGGCCGATTACGATGTCGGTTGGAAAGGCTCCGAATGGGGTTTGGATTGTCCTAACCCGTGTCGAAACCTATGTTTCGGTTGACTCGGAAACATTTCCAACCAACTGATTACGATGCAAAGGTAACCGTTCGGTCATTTTGACTTGGTTCCGAGTGGCATCCGGACACTCCGAGTCAGTCTGAGCCAATTCGTACAGGCCTATGGACCGCGTTTCTGACCGATGCATTACAATGTCGGATTCAAACAGCCTTTCAGAATCGGTCTGCCCTACACAAAACGGCTGACGGAATCTGACTTTAGGGGCCCTTAGCTGGCAACCCTTCACCCAGAGGACTCCGGTTGGGGCTGTGGGGGTACTCATGGGACCCTTCTTTACAATCATGCGCAGTGTGGCAGGCACCATGGGGTGCCCGCCACAGGGTGCAAGGTTTTCAGCAACCACCCCTTTTTCCAATGGGAGCCTGTGTTGTCGGTCAGAACACAGGCTCTCATTGAAGTCAATGGGAGTCTGACCGAATGGTGTTCGGAAACATCGTAATCAGTCGGCCAGATTCTCCGAACCTGAGTCGGTCGGAAACCATTCCGACAAGGAGTCGGTCGGAATGCTTTCCGCCCGACAACATAATGAGGCACTATATGTTGAACTTTTGCATTATATGTTTGGAGATAGAAGTTACCACAGCAACAATGTATGCACAGTGTAAGTCAAAACTTTACCAATTTGAAGTTGTTTACCTACATGATTGAGTGCCTTGTGGTTGGTTGTGTGTTAAATTTGTACTTACCAACAAGCAGTCCATTCCCATAAGTACCATTCTGGAAACGCCGGTTTAAGGCACATTGGCGGAAGATGTATAAGTCGTGCACACTGTCAGGGTACTTTGCTAGTACATTGATGAAGAGTCCCAGATGGTCCACAATAGCCTGCACATTCATGGAGTAGGTGTGCTTCCTGTTTCTGTAAATGTGTGCAGTTTCTTCAAGAGGCACAATTTGCACATGTGTGCAGTCCATTGCCCTCAACACAGGCAGGAAGCCAGCAATGGTAAAAAAAACCTTGATTGCTGTTGAGTTGTTCTTCCACAGTGTTGGGGAAGTGGAGGTACTGTGGCCTGGGGCTTATAATGGCCTCCAGGACAGTGGGGAGGAGCCTGGAAAAGGATGCAAGTGATGCTCCTACCACTCTAGCGGCGGTAGGTTGAAATGTTCCTGACTCCAGCATGTGGAGGACAGTGAGTAGCTTGGTCTGCGGAGGGATGTGGGTGCAGTGCTGGGATATGGGCTGCAGCCTTGGCCCTATCTGTTTCAGGAGGTAGACAATGGACCCCCTTTTAAGTCTGTAATGGGCTATGACCTCCTCTTGCTGGAGCTGAATGAGGGCGATCCTCTGGTGGTAGGTTCGCTCCTTTCTCCGGCGCTGCCTCTGTGGTGGTAGTGGTGGTCTCCTTGGTGCTCCTAGCTGCAATAGCAGAAGATTCATGGTGTAGTTGAGCTTGCCAAGGATGAATTGGGGGAGTTCTACTTTTATATAAGTGTGTTAACATCATTATTAAGACCAGGTAATTCCTAGTGGTTAGAAACTGCCACTAATGAGACTTAGCAGCAGTTTTTCTATTTTAGCGACATACAAGGAATTCCTTGTGAATATCGCGTTGTGTGTTTTGCAGGAGTTTTACCACGGGAACGCCTACCTGGCATCTAATTTTCAGTAAGTCGCGCTAACCAAAGGGAAGCTCGGAGAAATTGTTGCTAACTGTGTGAAAATATCTATAAAGGGGCTTTGCGACAATTTGTCGCCAGTAGACAGTTACAGTTAGGGCCTAGTTTCCATAGGAAAAGCATTTTTTGATTTGGCTATAACTTTGGCGTAGTTTGACCAATCTGCATGAAATTTTGCCAAAAAAGTGTCACAGTGGCTACTATTGTTATGGAAAGGTTCGGGGTGATCCGTGCAGTGGTGACCGAGAATTTGGGGCTCGAAATAAGGTTGCGTTTGTAATGTTAATTCCATAGGAACTTTTAGCCACTTCTACACCCCGAACCGCTAAACAGACTTACATCAAATTTGGCAGGGAGGTAGATATCGGTTAAAAGAATTGCCTTTTGCTTATTTGGTGTAAATCTGTTCAGAAGTTTTTGAGAAATTTAAGTGTAAAAATTATAGTGATATCTCTGGCCGCGGATATTTTGTGAAGGTTTTGCGATGAATCACGGATGCATGCGCCAAAGGGAATGCTCTGATTCGCTGGATGCAACCTGAATAGAAAGTTGCGGCCACCATTTTATCTATCGGGAATGGTTCCCGGGGCTGAAAATCTGTGTAAAAGCCCACGTTAGGGGTCAGGTTGGAGATACTCTGACCCCATGGTTGATAAATGGAGGTGTTAGTGACACAAGCCTGGCTGATATGGGGTTATATCCCGAAACCGACCCCATACTTGTTTACGGTCCAGGGAGGACCTGGCTTGGCAGTTCCGGCTGGACTTTTCTCATGAGGAACAGGGTCAAAACTGATTTGGAAATGGCTGGGTCTAAACTGGGGTGGCATAGTGAGCAAAAGAACGATGGATTTAATCCAGATCTCTTGACAGGAGGTGAATGTATGATTCATTCAGCATGTTTTGGCAAAAAGGGGACCCCTACTTTAAACAATGAATCTTGCTAGCTGTAGGGATAAGTGCAAAAGGGGGTAAGAGGAGGAGCTAAACACAAGATCAATATTATTTAATTGTCAGAAATGCATCAGGCTAGAATTTTCACTAAAAATTAATACAAAGCGATATATACAAAATACATATAAGGATAAACATGTACATATGAATCAAGAGAATTCTTCTTATTTCAAAATATATTTTTTATTTTATTTACTTGTTCTTCTCTTCATATTTTGTTTTTACTTTTTTATTCTTTTATATTTTGATATATTTGATAAATGTTATTTCATTCAAAATTGTTAACATAAAGATACAGGGATTTTGTTTACTTAAACTTAGTTCAATTTCTTATAAACTTCTTATCTATTGGTCAAGCCCCAATTGGTAGCTTAACTTTGCAAAAGTCAACACATCAATGCTAGTGTACTTAAAATTAATATCAACAAATAAAATTAAAAGACAATTTTAGAAAAGCAATTCATCAAACAATTCAACAAACAATTCAAGAAACAATTCGAAAAACAATTCGAAAAACACGGGTATATCTTTCTTTCAAAAATATACAATTTTAATGTAATTCAAGAATGCAAGGGGTACATTCAAAAACTATGCAACACTATGATAGAGGATACAAAAAAGGGGGCCTACAAATCATAAGTGTGATCATCTATTCCAAAAAATATATAAATAGAGGAAAAAGAAACTAAATTAGAAAGCAATTCCTCAGATGCCTTAGTTGTTGGGGAAATAGATGCAAGAGTCGACGTTTCGGTCTGTCGTGGCAATAACGTCCATCAGACCATCTTCAGGACATATACAAGTTTATAAAACAAGTCCCCTGTATGAATACAATATGTACAATAATTTACAATAATAAATATACAAAAATTAAAAGATAAGGAAAGTTAACCCGTGTAGAAAGGAAAAAGAATGATGGTGAATCAATTAAAGAGTAGACCCAATAGTATAGTCAAGTTGATACTAAAACTTCTGTGGTCATAGAAATAAATTCAGTGAAAAATAGAGCCAATCACCTAAGAGTCATGATGTAAACATACTGCTCACTCAAATAATTATTTGCTAGTTATGTCAACCCAAAGTTGGTTGAACAATGAAGTTGAAGACAGGGCCTTATGACTAGACTCCTAAGGATATTAAAACAAGAGATATCTATTACTAAATCTCCAACGTAACTTTAATTGATTGTGAGACAGACGGGGGATGAAATAATGCACTTAAATTATCTATAGCAACCGTACTGTCATGTTGTATTTCGTTTGATATGTAAAATAGCGGTATCAGGTTGAAAATAACTACATTATGTCTATCGCTGTCAACAAACGGAAGCAATACTACTATGAATTTTTGAAAATTGAAAAAAGGGGGGTATCTACCTTCTGTTAAAGAGATATATGTGTAAGAACAATATCTATCTCATATATGACCTAATCTGCACAGTAAAGGATCATTTTAAATATATAGAGCACTGGCTTACCTCTCTTAATCGAAAATGCAAATAATTTATGGCTAATTTAAACCATAGGGAATCAGGTGTAGTTTCTCCACTCTGACAAGGGAGACAACAGTCTAATGGACACGTCTTCCCGGGTTCACGTAATTTATAACGAGACTCACACTAACCAAAAAAGAAAACAGAGGAACCCCAAATATAAAAAGCAATAGTACTATTAAAGCATATTTGATCTAGACTCAGAACGGGTAGCTAACGCTTACCTAATTTGACAATGATTTGTCTCCTCACGGGACTGCCGCATACAAAGTTAGCGGTTGAAAGGGCGCTAAAACGAGTGTAATTTTATAGCGGTCTGGAAGTGCAATGAGCACTGATATAGAGAGAGGACTTGTCTAGTGACGAAGAGTCAGATAAAACTATGGCGGCCATTTTGAAGTAACCGAATTTCTGAATTCAAACAAAGATGTTCATTTATTAACTGTTGGAGTGAGTTTAAAATGTCTCATTTTGATATGTTTGACTCTGATCAAAAAGAGCCTTTATTCCAACGAAAAGACACCCAAAATGTGTAAAAACAGAGTAAATTAAAAGAACATCCTAAAGACAAATATATCGATAGCACAAATACCATCACTTAATTTTGTAAATATCCATATTGATTCACAATAATACATTGACTTTTAAAGAAAATACAAAAAACATAACTAGTTGGTTCTTTTCTTCTATATTTGCCCAAGTATTTACCTTGATTGCAGATCATGCGTAAATTGCAACAATGTATGACACATAAAGTTTTATCTATGGACAAAAAATACATTCTGCTAAATATTCGTAAAGCTGCACATACACATCATTGATTGTTACAGTTCTTTGTGTCCAAAATTCTAACCATTTCATATTGGTTTCACATCGAGCACAAACCATTGAGTATGCACAGAAAAGATGATAGATACCTAGGAGTGCAGAACAGTGTTTCAAGATACAGAATTCTTAACTATTTAGCAGATACAAGCCAAGGAATGCCATTCATTGGTTAAAATTCAAACCTTTAGAGATGCTGTCAGTGCGGCATATCCATTGGTTTTCTTTTAAAGTAAGACTTCTGTCTACGTTCGATTGTCTAATTGATGGTTTCACTATCTCTATGACCCACCATAACATATCCTTTTCTGTATGTTTAGCCTGACTGTAATGTTCAACTAATGGTGCATTCTCCACTTGACATCGAATCCTTGATTGGTGTTGAAGGATTCGTTTCTTTACTATCTGGGTCGCTTTACCTATGTAGTATCATTATTTACAATATATATCTATCAACCTAAATACAATCACATATGTACACAATCACATAAACTAATGTCAGAGACAACACTTTACAATACTAAACATATAATTAAAAAAAGTTGAGAAAAGATTGTGTTAGAAATGGGATCTCTAGTTGGCAAGGGCTTGCAACCTTTGTCCAAGTAGGGACCCTTCTTCCTAGTCAGGGTAAGGGTTGTTACACTCGTGAAGTAACCCCTGCTCACCCTCGTGGTAGCTTGGCACGAGCAGTCAGGCTTAATTCAGAGGCAGTGTGTAAAGCATTTGCACATAACCAACAGTAATACAGTGTAAGCACTACAAACGGACACCACACCAGTTTAGAAAAATAACCAATATTTTATATACTCAAGACAAGACCAATTACGACAAAAATCCACAATACTATACTTTACGAATGAATGCTTGATACGTTAACTTCTTCTTTGCAGGAATAGCACAAAAGCAAAGTTCGTACGAGTCGGTAGCTCCGTCCGAGCCTACCGTGATGCTGAAAACCACAGAGTCTAACAGTTCCAGCCGACCGCGTCGATACGGGCCAGCAGAGTCGTGAACAGACTCGGTCACAGTACCTTTTCTCGTTGTGGCTGGTACGGAGTGTACGAGCCGGTCGGCGTTCGTCGCGGTTGCGGTGCAAGACGGAGCGATGCAAGGTGCGGTGTCCCGCGATGCGGTGCAGGCAGCGGCTCGATGAGCGTCGTGCAGACGGAGTCGGTGAGTCCAAGGCGTGCGATGCAGGGCGAGACGATGCTCGATGCGGTGCTGACAGGTTGCGATGCAGGCGACCAAGCCGGAGTGCGGGAGCTGGCGTCGGACAGCGGTGCGAGTCGGAGCGGTGCGTCGCAGACGTGCGAGCAGTGCCCCAAATGCGGTGCGGTCACGACTCTTGAGCCAGTTGCAGCGACAGTGTCGGTCTGGTCCGGCTGGCCCAGTGAAGCGATGCGATGCGAACTGCGGTGCCCACAGGTCACGGTGCAAGCAGCGGCTCGATGCTGGCGGCATTGGACGCCGCCACGGTGAGACCAGGGTTGCGATGCGAAGCGGGCGATGCGGTCTGCGGTGCAAACAGGTCACCGGCCAGGGATGGATTCGGTTGACGGAGTCGGTTGCAGTTCCCTTCCTCTGTGGCGACTGAAACAGCTGCTCCAGAAGCGGTACCCAGAGGCTTGTGAAGTCTTTGTAGTCCCTGAGACTTCTTAACAGGAGGCCAGCTCGGTTTCAGGCCCTTGGAGATACTCAGCACAAGTTTGGAGAAAGTTCAGCCCAGTCCTTTCACTGCCCAAGACAGAAGCAGCAACTGCAGGCCAACCCAACAAAGCAACAACACAGCAAAGGGGCAGTACTCCTCCTGGCAGCTCTTCCAGCTCTTCGTCTTGGCAGGTTCCTTGATTCCAGCGAGATCTAAATTCATGGGGTCAGGGCCCCAATATTTATATCCCAAATTCCTTTGTTCTCTGAAGGCAGAGAGGCCTTTGCCTAGTCCAAACCAGTTCTGGAGCACTTGTTGACAAGTCTCCGTCCCTTCTTTCAGTGAGTAGGCCAGGGACATCAGACGCACCACAGGAGGTGGAGCCAGCATTGTGGAGGGAAGGCACTGTCCTATTCAGGGCCCAGGTGCGACCCCTCCCACCCATCTACAGGTCGATCTGGCTATTCAGCCCTGCGCTGACTCACCCTGTCTCCTGGCATCCCCCAGCCCATGTCACTCACATTCCAGACAAGGAATACACAACCTCGCAGAGGCAGGCTTGGATGGTTAGACAAGAAAATACCCACTTTCTAAAAGTGGTATTTTCAAACACAGAATGTTAAAACCAACTTCACTAAAAGATGCATTTTATCATTCTGAGTCCAGGCATACTAAACTCGAATTTCTACCATGTTCCCGGGGTCAGTTAGGATTATAAACTGTAATAATCAAAACTGCCCGTTCTGGCCTAGGGGAAACAGGTAGCCTTGCAATAGTGAAAACCGAACTAGGCTGTAATTCACTATCAGGACATGCCGCACACACCAGGGCATGTCCTACCTTCGCGTACAACGCACCCTGCCCACAGGGGTACCTTGGGCCTACCTTAGGGGTGACTAACATGTAGCAAAGGGAAGGTTTAGGGACTTGCAAGGGTGTGCACTTGCCAAGTCGGCATGGCAGCCTCAGGCTGCGCACGGGCTCTGCGATGGCAGGCCCGAGTTACACTTTACGGGCTGTTTGCATGGGTGGCACAATCCAGTGCTGCAGCCCACCGACAGCATTTGGTCTATAGGCCCTGGCACTCGCAGTGCACTTTACAAGGGACTGACACATAAACCAAATAGGCCAATCATGGAAACACCAATCCATAACACATTTTATACAGGAGCACTTGCACTTTCCCACTGGACCGCAGTGAGGAAAGTGCGCAGAATCATTACACCAGCAAAAACAGAGTCAAAACCGGGAGGTCAGAAAGCAAAAAGTCAGGGGAAACACGCCAAAAGATGCCAAGTCTAACACATGTCCCCTCCAGCTGAAAGTAGGGAGAACTACCCAACCCCATTGGAGTTCTCTTCACTATAGCGGAAGAACCTGGACAGACCATCTGCGTTGGCGTGTTCTGTACCAGGACGGTGTTCCACCGTAAAGTCCATTCCCTGTAGGGAGATGGACCACCTCAGCAGTTTTGGATTCTCGCCCCTCATTTGCATCAACCATCTGAGGGGCCTGTGGTCTGTCTGAACCCGGAAGTGAGTCCCAAACAGGTATGGTCTCAACTTCTTCAGCGCCCAGACCACAGCAAAAGCTTCCCTTTCTATGGCACTCCACCTCTGTTCCCTGGGAAGTAGTCTCCTGCTAAGGAAGACTACAGGCTGATCCAGGCCCTCTTCGCTCAGTTGTGAGAGCACCGCTCCCACACCATGCTCTGAAGCGTCAGTCTGCACGACAAATTCTTTGGAGAAGTCAGGTGCCTTGAGCACGGGCGCCGTGCACATGGCTGCCTTCAGGGCATCAAAAGCTTTCTGGCAGGACTCAGTCCAGATCACTTTCCTGGGCTGCCTCTTAGAGGTCAGCTCTGTTAAGGGGGCAACGATGGTGCCATAGCCCTTAACAAATCTCCTATAGTAGCCGGTGAGACCTAAGAAGGCTCTCACCTCTGTCTGGGTCTTGGGGGTTCCCAAGCCAGAATGGTGTCAATCTTGGGTTGTAGGGGCGCCACCTGGCCGCTTCCTACCTGGTGTCCCAAGCACACCACCGAACCCTGCCCGATCTGGCACTTACTGGCCTTGATCGTGAGGCCTGCACCTTGCAGAGCCCTCAACACTTTCTCAAGGTGCTGTAAATGTTCTTCCCAGCTGGAACTGAACACAGCAATGTCATCCAGGTAGGCGGCACTGAAATCCTCCAGCCCAGCCAACACCTGATTGACCAACCTCTGAAAGGTGGCAGGGGCATTCTTCAACCCAAAGGGCATCACCCGGAATTGGTAATGACCTTCTGGGGTTGAGAACGCTGATCTCTCCTTGGCCCCATCGGTTAAGGCAATCTGCCAGTACCCAGACGTCAAATCAAACGTGCTGAGGAACCGGGCAGCTCCCAACCGATCAATGAGCTCATCAGCTCTGGGGATGGGGTGCGCGTCAGTCCTGGTGACGGCATTGAGCCCACGGTAGTCCACACAAAACCGGAGTTCTGGAGTGGCACCGGGCGCCGCAGCCTTTGGGACCAAGACCACTGGGCTGGCCCAAGGACTGTGGGAGGGCTCAATCACCCCTAACGCCAACATCTTGGAGACCTTCTCCTTGATGCTGGCTCTGACCTCGGTCAGTCAACCTGTAAATCTTGTGCTTCACAGGATGGCTGTCACCGGTGTCCACGTCATGGGTACACCAGTGAGTAACACCAGGGGTCAGAGAGAACAGCGGGGCGAACTGTCCCAACAACTGGCGACAGTCCCCCTGCTGCTCCTGAGTCAGAGTAGGGGAGAGGATCACACCCTCTACTGACCCATCATGCTCCTTGGTAGACAGGAGGTCAGGAGAGGCTCACTCTCCTCTTCCACCCCATCATCTGTCGCCAAGAGCATACTCACTTTGGACCTCTCGAAGTGGGGCTTGAGGCGGTTCACGTGAAGGACCCTCAACGGGTTCCTAGGAGCCTGCAAATCCACCAGGTAGGTGACGCCACTTTTGCGCTCCTTTACCTCATATGGCCCAGTCCACTTGTCCTGCAAGGCACAAGGGGCCACTGGGGCCATTACCCACACTTTTTGCCCAGGTTGAAATTCGACCAGAGTGGCATTCTGGTCATACCATCTCTTCATTTCTTCCTGGCTTGCTTCTAGGTTCGCCTGAGCGAGTTTCCTGAAGCGGGCAGTTTGGTTTCTAAAGGCCAGCATGTAGCTAAATACATCCTGGGAGTTTTCCTGGGAGCTGCCTCCCAGCCTTCCTTTACCAAACTCAGAGGTCCTCTGACAGGGTGGCCATACAGGAGCTCAAAGGGGCTGTACCCAAGAGACTTCTGAGGCACCTCCCTGTATGCAAAGAGTAGGCATGGCAAGAGGACGTCCCACTTACGCCTCATGGGTTCTGTTAGACCCTTGATCATGCCTTTCAAGGTCTGGTTGAATCTCTCCACCAGACCGTTTCCTTGTGGGTGGTAAGGAGTGGTGAACTTGTAGGTTACACCACACTCCTTCCACAGGGATGTCATATACTTCGATATGAAATTGGTCCCCCTATCAGAAACCACCTCTCTGGGGAATCCCACACGGGAAAAGATCCCCATTAACGCCCGGCCCACCACTGGCGCCGTCGTTGTCCTGAGAGGGATTGCCTCCGGGTACCGGGTGGCATGGTCCACCAAGACCAGGATGTACCTGTTGCCCATGGCTGTCTTGGGATCCAGTGGCCCCACTATATCCATCCCTACCCTTTCAAAGGGTGTTCCAACTACCGGAAAAGGTTGGAGAGGAGCTTTGACCTTCCTCCCACTCTTACCACTTGCCTGGCAAGTTTGGCAAGACCTACAGTGTGCATCTGACTGCCTTCGCATTTGGGGCCAAAAGAAGTGGGTGACAAGCCTGTCAAAGGTCTTGTCCTGCCCCAAATGTCCTGCCAAAGGCACGTCATGAGCCAGACCCAGTAGGAAGGTCCTGAAGCGCTGGGGTACCACCAGCACACGGGCTGACCCAGGCTCAGCAACCTTAGGCTCACTGTACAGGAGACCGCTCTCCCAGTAGATCAGATGTGACCCGGACTGATTACCAGCTGCCTGGTCTGCAGCCTGCCGCCGCAGACCCTCCAGAGTAGGGCACTCGCTCTGCTCCCTGCAGAACTCCTCCTGGTGGGACCCCCTTCTTGCTGCCAATGGGTCAGCTCAGAGATGTCTCCCAGTTCGGCTACCTGCTCCCCTGTAGGCACCGGGGTGTCCCCTCGAGGTCCGCCTCCTCCCGGTCCGTGGGAACTTCGGGGCCGGTTTCCGCGCCCTGCCCTTTCTTTCTGGCAGGGACTTGGGCCACTGTTTCAGGCTCCAAGTCCTTTGATCACCCTTTCTGGCTGCCATTGACCGAGTAGACACGCATGCCCACTCTGGCAACCCAAGCATCTCCAAGTGAGACCTGAGCTCAACCTCCTTCCATGAGGACTGCTCCAGGTCGTTTCCTAGCAGACAATCTACAGGCATGGTAGGGCTCACAACCACCCTCAAGGGACCTGAGACCCCCCCATTCAAAGGGAACCTGCGCCACCATACACTGGCGCTCCGAGTTGTCTACAGCAACTACTTGGTGGAATGCTCCTGGGACTACTTGCTTCTCAGACACCAGGTGACACCGGACTGAGGTCACACTGGCTCCAGTATCTCTGAGAGCCTCTACCCTGTTCCCATTAATGGTCACCCAGGTGCTATATTTCTTTGTGTTAGGGGGCACCTGGTTTCCTGGGACCATCTCACTGTCCCCGAGTGAGACAAGGGTCATTTCTGCGTGGATCCCCACCCTCCTGTGGGCACCCCTCCTCCCCAAGCGCTACACTAGCCAACACTTTGGACTGTCCACCGGTGGGTGGCTGTGTCCCCTTGGGGCACTTGGGGTCCCCCTAAAGTGACCTACCTGGTCACATGCATAACACTTATGGGGCCGGTCTCAACAGGCTTCCCTGTAGAGACCCCTTTCTTCTTATCACCGGGGGCTGGGAACCTTTACCCTGGGTACTAGTTTGGGGCCCTTTAGAGAACTCCTGTGCTTTACCCTTGTCCCCCCCACTTTTCTGCTGGGGACCCTGCCCACCTTTGGCTGAGTCTCCCCAAACGCTTTCTTGTGGACCCTGGTACTCACCCAGCGGTCCGCTTCCATAGCAAGCTTCCTGGGGTCAGTTAGCTTACTATCAACTAGGTGCTGGCGCAGATCTGCAAAACATAGACTAGACAAGTGCTCCCATGCAATCAAGTTGTAGAGCCCCTGAAAATCTGTTACACTACTGCCCTTCACCCAACCATCCAGAGACCTGCAGAACACATCCACACATTCCAACCAAGTGTTGACATCAGACTTCTTACTGGACCTGAACTGATCCCTGTACTTTTCAGGAGTAAGACCATACTTCGTGAGAAGGGCATCCTTCATGTCAGCATAGGTGAGGTGATACCCCTTACCCAAAGCTATCAGAGCATCCCTTGCTTCTTCCGGGAAAAGTGGCCACAATCCTGCTCCCCAATTCTCCTCAGGGACCCCATTCATGTGTATGGCTGCCCCATAACCCTGAAACCACCTTTGTATGTCATCCCCTTCTTGAACTCCTTGCCTATGTTCTTGGGAATGTGCACAATCCTGTCTGCCTTTCTGGACGAATTGCTGCCACCATCTGAGCCTGACTTACTCCTAAGTTCTAGCTCCTTCAGTTCTCTCTCATGCTCTAAGAGCATCTTCCTCTCCTCTATGGCCAATCTCTTCTCCTCCCGCTCACTCTCCAGCCTGAGCTTCTGCAGCTCAAACTGCCTTGCCTCCCGCCTGTCCTCCAGCTCCTCTGGGGACAGACTGCTGCTGCCTGACCTGGCGGGTTCCCCTCCCCAAAAGCACATCCACCCTGGAAATAGGCTCCTCCACCTCCTCACTGAGATCACCAGGCTGCCCATTGGCATGTCTGGCTGCTACCCAGGCCCTCAGCGCCTTTTGTAGCTCCTCCTTCCTTGTGAGGCCTTTAATTTGGACTTTCAGGTTTTTACAAATCGCTCGTAACTCCTTTACGGCGTAGGATTCCAACCTGTCCTCCTCAAAGATAACTTCCAGAGATGCAACGGATGATGCAATTGATTCAGGCATGACAAAAGTAATGAGTTGAAAACTGGCAAGATCAAAAATAGGCCAAAAGAAAAAGAACCAGTATGTGGTACGTAATGGTCTGCGATATGGTAGTAGTGCACACCAATCACTGTAAGTCAAGTGCAAACACAAGTCCTATCCTCACCGCTGACAACCAATGTTAGAAATGGGATCTCTAGTTGGCAAGGGCTTGCACCTTTGTCCAAGTAGGGACCCTTCTTCCTAGTCAGGGTAAGGGTTGTTACACTCGTGAAGTAACCCCTGCTCACCCTCGTGGTAGCTTGGCACGAGCAGTCAGGCTTAATTCAGAGGCAGTGTGTAAAGCATTTGCACATAACCAACAGTAATACAGTGTAAGCACTACAAACGGACACCACACCAGTTTAGAAAAATAACCAATATTTTATATACTCAAGACAAGACCAATTACGACAAAAATCCACAATACTATACTTTACGAATGAATGCTTGATACGTTAACTTCTTCTTTGCAGGAATAGCACAAAAGCAAAGTTCGTACGAGTCGGTAGCTCCGTCCGAGCCTACCGTGATGCTGAAAACCACAGAGTCTAACAGTTCCAGCCGACCGCTGGCCGATACGGGCCAGCAGAGTCGTGAACAGACTCGGTCACAGTACCTTTTCTCGTTGTGGCTGGTACGGAGTGTACGAGCCGGTCGGCGTTCATCGCGGTTGCGGTGCAAGACGGAGCGATGCAAGGTGCGGTGTCCCGCGATGCGGTGCAGGCAGCGGCTCGATGAGCGTCGTGCAGACGGAGTCGGTGAGTCCAAGGCGTGCGATGCAGGGCGAGACGATGCTCGATGCGGTGCTGACAGGTTGCGATGCAGGCGACCTAGCCGGAGTGCGGGAGCTGGCGTCGGACAGCGGTGCGAGTCGGAGCGGTGCGCCGCAGACGTGCGAGCGGTGCCCCAAATGCGGTGCGGTCACGACTCTTGAGCCAGTTGCAGCGACAGTGTCGGTCTGGTCCGGCTGGCCCAGTGAAGCGATGCGATGCGAACTGCGGTGCCCACAGGTCACGGTGCAAGCAGCGGCTCGATGTTGGCGGCGCCGGACGCCGCCACGGTGAGACCAGGGTTGCGATGCGAAGCGGGCGATGCGGTCTGCGGTGCAAACAGGTCACCGGCCAGGGATGGATTCGGTTGACGGAGTCGGTTGCAGTTCCCTTCCTCTGTGGCGACTGAAACAGCTGCTCCAGAAGCGGTACCCAGAGGCTTGTGAAGTCTTTGTAGTCCCTGAGACTTCTTAACAGGAGGCCAGCTCGGTTTCAGGCCCTTGGAGATACTCAGCACAAGTTTGGAGAAAGTTCAGCCCAGTCCTTTCACTGCCCAAGACAGAAGCAGCAACTGCAGGCCAACCCAACAAAGCAACAACACAGCAAAGGGGCAGTACTCCTCCTGGCAGCTCTTCCAGCTCTTCGCCTTGGCAGGTTCCTTGATTCCAGCGAGATCTAAATTCATGGGGTCAGGGCCCCAATATTTATATCCCAAATTCCTTTGTTCTCTGAAGGCAGAGAGGCCTTTGCCTAGTCCAAACCAGTTCTGGAGCACTTTGTTGACAAGTCTCCGTCCCTTCTTTCAGTGAGTAGGCCAGGGACATCAGACGCACCACAGGAGGTGGAGCCAGCATTGTGGGAGGGAAGGCACTGTCCTATTCAGGGCCCAGGTGCGACTCCTCCCGCCCATCTACAGGTCGATCTGGCTATTCAGCCCTGCGCTGACTCACCCTGTCTCCTGGCATCCCCCAGCCCATGTCACTCACATTCCAGACAAGGAATACACAACCCGCAGAGGCAGGCTTGGATGGTTAGACAAGAAAATACCCACTTTCTAAAAGTGGTATTTTCAAACACAGAATGTTAAAACCAACTTCACTAAAAGATGCATTTTAACATTCTGAGTCCAGGCATACTAAACTCGAATTTCTACCATGTTCCCGGGGTCAGTTAGGATTATAAACTGTAATAATCAAAACTGCCCGTTCTGGCCTAGGGGAAACAGGTAGCCTTGCAATAGTGAAAACCGAACTAGGCTGTAATTCACTATCAGGACATGCCGCACACACCAGGGCATGTCCTACCTTTCGCGTACAACGCACCCTGCCCACAGGGGTACCTTGGGCCTACCTTAGGGGTGACTAACATGTAGCAAAGGGAAGGTTTAGGGACTTGCAAGGGTGTGCACTTGCCAAGTCGGCATGGCAGCCTCAGGCTGCGCACGGGCTCTGCGATGGCAGGCCCGAGTTACACTTTACGGGCTGTTTGCGTGGGTGGCACAATCCAGTGCTGCAGCCCACCGACAGCATTTGGTCTATAGGCCCTGGCACTAGCAGTGCACTTTACAAGGGACTGACACATAAACCAAATAGGCCAATCATGGAAACACCAATCCATAACACATTTTATACAGGAGCACTTGCACTTTCCCACTGGACCGCAGTGAGGAAAGTGCGCAGAATCATTACACCAGCAAAAACAGAGTCAAAACCGGGAGGTCAGGAAGCAAAAAGTCAGGGGAAACTCGCCAAAAGATGCCAAGTCTAACAGATTGGTATATTGATAATTGATTCAAAGGCTGGTGGTCGATGCAAACACGACGCGCGTTTCGGCACAAAAGCCTTCGTCCCCGTGTAATGCATATAATGACCAACACCCTTGTAGGTCGGAACTGAAGATCTATGCTCCAGTTGAGAGTTCTAGGTAGATATAACATACCTATAATTAAATCTTTTATTCGTCCAGATTTGTCAAATACTTAATTACCCCATAAATATTAGATGAAAGATAATTTAGATATGTTAATTAACATTCTCTTTTTAAATACTTTTTCTTTTTTCTACTGATCAATATAAGCACCCATAATCCTAATAGTCTTAAGGTTTCTTTCTCTCTTCACGTGGGAAAGTTTCCCCCTTTTTTTCTACTTGTTGAGTTATGGGGATATAAGGTCTATGCCCCTATTCACACATGCTGGTTGACAGTCACAAAATGTACTGTGAGCTCCCCGATTCCATCCCTTTAGGTACCCGTTCAAATGTTTGTGTCCTCTTATTAACATTGCACTGACATCATAAACATGAAGCATTAGTGCTCACCTTTGTATCAAAAATATTGCCTCAGGCTTAAAGTAATTTTTCATGTTTTTTTTGATTATATGTATTTTGAACTTTGTTATAGAGAAAATTGAGACGGTACTCCCTGACGAAGGCTTTTGTGCCGAAACGCGCGTCGTGTTTGCATCGACCGCCAGCCTTTGAATCGATTATCAATATACCAATCTTTTCTCACCTTTTTTTAATTATATGTTTAGTATTGTAAAGTGTTGTCTCTGACATTAGTTTATGTGATTGTGTACATATGTGATTGTATTTAGGTTGATAGATATGTATTGTAAATAATGATGCTTTTTGAATGAAATAACATTTATCAAATATATCGAAATATAAAAAGAACAAAAAAGTAAAAACAAAATATGAAGAGAAGAACAAGTAAATAAAATAAAAAATATATTTTGAAATAAGAAGAAATCTCTTGATTCATATGTACATGTTTATTCTTATATGTATTTTGTATATATCACTTTGTATTAATTTTTAGTGAAAATTCTAGCCTGATGCATTTCTGACAATTAAATAATATAGATCTTGTGTTTAGCTCCTCCTCTTACCCCCTGATTCATTCAGCATTCCGTCCATCATTTGTTTGTGTAACACAATTTAAGTTATGCCAAGCTTAATTTTCCAAATTAGGACAATGTAATATATTGGTGTGTAGTATTTACATTTTTTTTAAATGAAGCTAGATATAGGTTTGGAGTCCCGTTCTTTTTGCTTTTCCCCATGGCGATCGCGAATACATCGCGAACACACATAGATAGGAATCTCTTTTTGAAAGCGGGAAGGGTTAACAGATACTAACCATTGACAAGTGGAGATAGTGCAGTCTAAAATGATTGACATGATTTCATTTGCTACCTTTCTCATGATCAGAGACTGCAAAGTGGAAGAGGTTGCCATTTCATGTTTGCTTGGTATAAGAGTGGTGTACCATTCGTGTGCTTAATTTTTAAAAATAGTAACAGTGTCAAAACTATCCAGAAATAGCTAAAACCACAATATAATCTACAAACTGAATTCACTGGTATGTACATAACTTTTTAATCCTTTATGGAAATTACATTAGAAATGAAGATGTACATGGAAGTTTGATAAAAAGAGTATCACAGTGATATGAAAAAATATGGATCACTGACAATATCAACAGTACTAATATCGAGCAAACAAATTTATCGACACACTAATATCAATGACAAAAATATCGACATCCTATATTTATTTAAAAAAATAAACAAATATAAAAAAAGATCGCCAGCAAAGACACTGAAAAATCTAATCTCGAAAACACAAATATTGTAAAAAAATATCGTAATCATTAAACAAACATACAAAACAACAAAAATATCGAAAACCAAAATATAGACCACATTATTATCATACACACTAAATATCAACACTTTAAAAATAATAAAAATAACACAACATATAAAAATAATATAGACAATAGTCCACACTCATGCAAAATTATTAACTAACTAAAAATCATTTAAATACTCAAATAAAACTCAACTACACAATATTTAACCTTACTCTCATCATCAAATAAATACATTTAAAAAACAAAGGGGCCTATTACGATGGCGGGCGGAAAAATGCATTTTACCACGCGCCGGAAGCGGTCCTCAAGCCCGCCATATTAGGATGGCCATACATTGCCCATTTCCCGCCCGCTGAGGTGCGACGCCGACCACCATCAAAGTGCGCCCGCCACCGTGGCGGAGTGAGCCAATCACCACACACCGCCGTGCGGAATGACGTCCCGTACGCCGAAGATATCATGATGCCGGAAACATGGCAGCAGAACGCGACGGAGAAACCGCACAGCGAAAGACGGCGGAGACACCACAGCGGAGACAGAAAAGAGACACCTGGGACACACCGCGATGGATCCTGCCCTACACGCCTTCCTGGTGCTGTACATGATACACCACCTGCAAGTCATCTTCCACCGTGGACGCTTCC
Source organism: Calotriton arnoldi (assembly GCA_963921515.1). Lineage (NCBI taxonomy): Eukaryota > Metazoa > Chordata > Amphibia > Caudata > Salamandridae > Calotriton > Calotriton arnoldi. The sequence continues at coordinate 74,464 of CAWUFW010018330.1, forward strand.
GCAGGTACATACAGACACAACAGTGCAAGTAACACAATACACAGCTCCAGGGTGGAAAAACTTTGCTTGGGAACACCACACACCCCTGTGGGGACAGGCACACAGCCATCACTGCACACACACATGTTCCACCTGTGACAAACACACATCGCCACATACTGCCCACCCATACACCGCCATCATGAACAAATGTCCCGGTCACGTCACTGCCGCGATCAGTGTGCATGAAACCATGTACACAACGCAGAGCCCAGGGCCAGCGCATGCCAAGGGCACCGTACAAATCGCACAGAGCCACAACTCCATCCACAACACACCAGCTACCTCCCTGAAGGGCACACAACATGTGCCTCCCAAGTGCCACTCCTGCACAACAACCACACAACTACAGCCACACCATGCCCCATGTCCCAACAACTGCATATACAGCCACAGCAGGACCGCTTGCACAGGAACACATAGCACAGAAGCCCAGTCCCCAGCCAACACACACACCACAACAACATCACACACAAGCCAAGAACACTGAGGCCAGGCACAAAATGTACACACACAGATGAGGACCAAACACTTCACTGCACACCCTACCTGGACAAGTCACACACACACACACCACCCTGACTCACAGCTACATACACACACCACATGCCAGCAGTAATGGAGGACAACCAATAGGAAAGCCAAAGTGAGGTGCCCACAAATGGAAGGGCAGTGACACAACCATCAAGCATGTGTGATGCTCATGCAAGACAAGACACATGTGAGAACACACACAGCCCATCACAGCACACATGGCTGACACAGTCAGTCAACACAAACCACGGTCCCCCCAATGCAACAACTCCTGGAGACAGCTAGGACACCCATGTATAGGCACAGGGATGTAAGGAAGGCCCTGAACTCAAACACTGACCAGACACACATAGGCATCCAAATACTGGACAAGAGAATGTCTGCTGCACAACACACAGGGCCCAGTGACACACTACATGACAGCCAAGCACAAGTAGGATATGTCACACATACCTCCTCCCACAACAGCAACACACAATACTGCCATGTGCACAAAACACAACCACAGGGCTCAACAAGTACACATACAGGCACACCACTCCAGGGTGACACATGGCAGTAGTTGACAATGCAGGTGCACACACATCCCCAGTCACAACAAAGTCACCCCCTTCACACCATACACTTGTCCACCACCCAAGTGCACACATTAGAAGTAAGCCATGGGACCTGGATAACTCCTCACCACAAGATGTTCATACACCGACACTGATTGGCACACAGAAAGGAAGCTCACACAGACCCCATGACCCTGGCCTGCCTGCCTGTAAGCCTGTGCCCAAACTCCCACCCTGTGCTGCCATTGCCCACAAACCTGACATGTGTCCACCATAGATAACATGAGCAAAGAAGGAAGATGACAACAAGAATTCATTGCCAAACACCTGCACTGCACCCATAAGTATCACAGTCAGGTACAAATGACGTGCCTCCCACCCCTGCAAAAAAAATGAAATGTGAGACAACCCATTGGCAATGTTGAAGTGGCATACTGAGCATGTGACACAGTAAACCATGCACACACAGAAACAACTTTATTCAGGAAGGACACTGACACAACTCACAGCAGGACCAACTGTGTTTATTCACAATTTGCATATTGAGACAACAAATTTGGGCAACAGCAAAGCCAGTGGGCATTTCAATATGCACAGTATTTACATGAGAAGCTGCACAGGCAGGGGGCAAACAGCAGTGAAAACACAAGGCAAGTACAATGTGCAGAGTAGTTACACTCAGAAGCTGCACAGGCAAGGGGCAAACAGCAGTGAACAGCAAGGCCAGTGGCCAGGACACAGTGCAGGTGAGGTACATGAGACGCTGCACAGGTAAGGGGCAAACAGCAGTGAACAACAAGGCCAGTGGCCAGGACACAGTGCAGGTGAGGTACATGAGAAGCTGCACACGCAAGGGGCACACAGCAGTGAACAGCAAGGCCAGTGGCCAGTCCAATGTGCAGATTAAGTCCATGAGAAGATGCACAGGCAGGGGGCACACAGCAGTGAACAGCAAGGCCAGTGGCCAGTCCAAAGTGCAGGTGAGGTACATGAGAAGCTGCACAGGCAAGGGGCAAACAACAGTGAACAACAAGGCCAGTGGCCAGGACACAGTGCAGGTGAGGTACATGAGAAGCTGCACAGGCAAGGGGCACAGAGCTGTGAACAGCAAGGCCAGTGGCCAGTCCAATGTGCAGATTTAATCCATGAGAAGATGCACAGGCAGGGGGCACACAGCAGTGAACAGCAAGGCCAGTGGTCAGTCCAAAGTGCAGGTGAGGTACATGAGAAGCTGCACAGGCAAGGGGCAAACAGCAGTGAACAAAAAGGCCAGTGGCCAGGACACAGTGCAGGTGAGGTACATGAGAAGCTGCACAGGCAAGGGGCACACAGTAGTGAACAGCAAGGCCAGTGGCCAGTCCAATATGCAGATTAAGTCCATGAGAAGATGCACAGGCAGGGGGCACACAGCAGTGAACAGCAAGGCCAGTGGCCAGTCCAATGTGCCGATTAAGTCCATGAGAAGATGCACAGGCAGGGGGCACACAGCAGTGAACAGCAAGGCCAGTGGCCAGTCGAAAGTGCAGATTAAGTCCATGAGAAGATGCACAGGCAAGGGGCACACAGCAGTGAACAACAAGGCCAGTGGCCAGGACACAGTGCAGGTGAGGTACATGAGAAGCTGCAGAGGCAAGGGGCACACAGCAGTGAACAGCAAGGCCAGTGGCCAGTCAAAAGTGCAGGTGAGGTACATGAGAAGCTGCACAGGCAAGGGGCACACAGCAGTGAACAGCAAGGCCAGTGGCCAGTCAAAAGTGCAGGTGAGGTACATGAGAAGCTGCACAGGCAAGGGGCACACAGCAATGAACAGCAAGGCCAGTGGCCAGTCCAAAGTGCAGGTGAGGTACATGAGAAGCTGCACAGGCAAGGGGCAAACAGCAGTGAACAACAAGGCCAGTGGCCAGGACACAGTGCAGGTGAGGTACATGAGAAGCTGCACAGGCAAGGGGCACACAGCAGTGAACAGCAAGGCCAGTGGCCAGTCGAAAGTGCAGATTAAGTCCATGAGAAGATGCACATGCAGGGGGCACACAGCAGTGAACAGCAAGGCCAGTGGCCAGTCCAATATGCAGATTAAGTCCATGAGAAGATGCACAGGCAGGGGGCACACAGCAGTGAACAGCAAGGCCAGTGGCCAGTCCAATGTGCAGATTAAGTCCATGAGAAGATGCACAGGCAGGGGGCACACAGCAGTGAACAGCAAGGCCAGTGGCCAGTCAAAAGTGCAGATTAAGTCCATGAGAAGATGCACAGGCAAGGGGCACACAGCAGTGAACAACAAGGCCAGTGGCCAGGACACAGTGCAGGTGAGGTACATGAGAAGCTGCACAGGCAAGGGGCACACAGCAGTGAACAGCAAGGGCCAGTGGCCAGTCGAAAGTGCAGGTGAGGTACATGAGAAGCTGCACAGGCAAGGGCACACAGCAGTGAACAGCAAGGCCAGTGGCCAGTCGAAAGTGCAGGTGAGGTCACATGAGAAGCTGCACAGGCAAGGGGCAAACAGCAGTGAACAACAAGGCCAGTGGCCAGGACACAGTGCAGGTGAGGTACATGAGAAGCTGCACAGGCAAGGGGCACACAGCAGTGAACAGCAAGGCCAGTGGCCAGTCGAAAGTGCAGGTGAGGTACATGAGAAGCTGCACAGGCAAGGGGCAAACAGCAGTGAACAACAAGGCCAGTGGCCAGGACACAGTGCAGGTGAGGTACATGAGAAGCTGCACAGGCAAGGGGCACACAGCAGTGAACAACAAGGCCAGTGGCCAGGACACAGTGCAGGTGAGGCACATGAGAAGCTGCACAGATAAGGGGCAAACAGCAGTGAACAGCAAGGCCTGTGGCCAGTCGAAAGTGCAGGTGAGGTACATGAGAAGCTGCACAGGCAAGGGGCAAACAGCAATGAACAACAAGGCCAGTGGCCAGGACACAGTGCAGGTGAGGTACATGAGAAGCTGCACAGGCAAGGGGCACACAGCAGTGAACAGCAAGGCCAGTGGCCAGTCGAAAGTGCAGGTGAGGTACATGAGAAGCTGCACAGGCAAGGGGCAAACAGCAGTGAACAACAAGGCCAGTGGCCAGGACACAGTGCAGGTGAGGCACATGAGAAGCTGCACAGGCAAGGGGCAAACAGCACTGAACAACAAGGCAAAGACATTGTGCAGAGTAGTGACATCAGAAGCTACACAGGGAATGTATGCAACTCTACCATGCCATGCCCAGCAACAGAGTAATGGGCCTGACAATGGCATCACACGCACCCCTGTGGACAGACAGGTGTGGAGGGTGACCACCACTCAGATGGGGCTGTCTGTCGGACTTGGAGCTGACTGTGTGTTGGGGTCAGTTGGAGTGGCTGCCCCTGGGCAGTGGGAGTAACAACTGTGGAAGAGCCAACTGTGCTTTTGGGAGCTGGGGGCTGCTTGGACCAGGTGGGGTGGTGGCCCGGGAGGTGGACTCATGCCCTGGTGGAGACACAGTGTGTGCCGGAGATTGTGGAGGGGTGCCTCTCCACTTCTTGGGGATCTTGAAAGGCTTCCTGTCTGGGGATCGAGGGAACTGGGGCAGACACAACAGGTGACCCCACTACCAAAGCTGATTCTGGTGTGGATGTTGACCCTCCCTCTGGGGACATGCTCGATCCCGCTGTGCGCTTGCCTGCTGTTTGCCGCCGCCCTGCCTCCCTCTGTCCACCAGCTTTGCCCCCTACAGTGTCCTCCTGTGCTGCTTCACAGGGCTTGGGATGGGAGTGGAGGTCAAGGATGGATTATCCTTGGAGCCCTCATCCTGTGTAATGTTTGCAGGCAACACCTTCTCAGTGGGTGTGGAAACTGTCTTTTTGCCTCTGCGAGACGTCTTTGGGACAGGGGAGTCTTTGGGGGAGGAGGAAGGTGAGGCCTGTGACCCTGATGCTTGTTTCTTTGCTTTGTGGCCCTTGCTGTCACCTGATGTGCTTTTCTCTCTGCGCTCTGGGGTGGCCTTACTCTTATGTGGGGATGGTGTCTGCGCCTAGTATGCTTGGGCTGCTGCTGCTCCTGTGTGCTGTGGGTTCTGTATCGGGACTTTGCGGTCCGTTGAGCATTGTCACTGTCGTCAGAGGTGCACAGTGACATGGGGCCAGACCGAGTGCTGGGAGCTGCTCCCTGACTATGTGCCTGTTGCAGGGCTGCTGTCACAGTTGATGACAAGGACTGCACAGACCGGTGTAGCCCACCTACGTCGGAATGTATGCCCTCCATGAAAGCTATAACCTGCCCCAACTTTTTGTCGTGCTCTTGGAAGGCATTGAGAAGTGCTGTCTGCCCCACACACAGCTGGCGCAATAGCTCGACTGCTTCTGCACTGAGGGCAGTAGGGCTGACATGGGCTGGGGTAGCTGTGCCTGGGGTGAAGGTGACTCTTCCCTTCCTACTCGTGCGGACACGGGCAGCACCAGTGGAGGCTGAAGGGAGGCTGGGCACTGGACGCTGTGTGGCGGAGGAGGAGGCCTAGTCCCCGCTCCCTGTACCCCCAACATGGATGCGTCACCACTGGCGTCAGATGAGGTAGAGCTTTGTGTCTCCGGCTGTGAATCCTCTAGCAGACTCCTGTCCCCTCCTCGGCGCTGGTCACATCTGTGTCAGTCTGCTCCGGTCTGGCTGTTGCACTGGAAGCCTCACCACTGGTGTCCGTCCCTCTCCCTCTGCACATACAGGAGCTGCTGCATAGAGAGAGAAGTACTGTGAGATGAGTGGCATCAACAGAACTAACACGTGCCAATACATCTGCATCCTAGAAGAGGTGTGCAGCACATCGCATGCCACCCTGTGCACACACATATATCTTGCCACCCAAAATATGAACCCAACGGTGCATGTCCGACACACATCCTGCCATAAGTGCCCCAGGTGACTCACACAGCACACCATTCTGCTGTTGGCTCACATCAGACACAGCCACAAAATGGCCTGTGCACACACACTGTCCCGATGTTGGCAAGGATGAACACCACAACATGGTGCACATCACCTACATGTATGGAGCAGTAGGGGACCACACAGACCACAACATACCAGCCCACAATGACCCTGCACACATGCCATCCACCATATCGAGTTCATGGGCACATCTACTGTTGCACATTGGCCTCAAATGTCTGACTGGCAGACATCTGAGGTCTGGAATAGCACGATTCATTGAAACGCATTCACAGTTGGCACACTGGCATTCCCATCCATCTGAATTCACACAGTACCCCACAGCAGAAGGTACCTGAAGGCCACAACTCCAAATATAAGAGAGATGCACAGTGCTAAAACTGACTACATGAAGCACCGTTTGGGCAAATGCATGGCACATACACCCAGCACAGAGGCCACTGACAAAACATTGCACCACACAACCAACGTCACACATCTGACAATTTGCACACTCTGTAGACACATGCACCCACTCCCATCCAAAGGCAGCCTGCAACACATACTCACCCCTGGCTTGCTGCTGATGCACCTTCAGTTGTCTGTACAGCTCAGGTTGTGTGACAGCCAGGATGCGGGCCATTAGTGGTGTCATGCTGCGCCTAGCCAACCTGCCAGTCCGAGGGAGCAGCCCCAGCGTCATCTCGGCCACGTTCTTGCTCAGCCGGCAGATGTCGTCCCACCTCTTATGACAGTGGGTGCGCTTCGGTTTGACACACCCAGATCTCGGACTCTCGGAGGCAATGGCCCTCCACACGGCTTTACGCTGGTGGACCTTCAGCTGCAGGCATGGGAGACAAGAGGGTGAGGTTCCAGTGACACAGTGCACAATGACAACACAACGAAAATGCAGTAGCACGACAGTGACTCATCCAAAACTCCAGCTACAACTGTAACAGAGCCAACAATTGCTGTGAACATGGTACATTGTCATTGGTCAATCAGACGTACGGGCATGCATGTTCGATGGTGGACACAGTACTTCCACATCCCATTCACATGCAGGATACCAACACAGCCAGCAACATGTAGTCTGAGCACAGCTACTGTCTGCAGTTACCTACAACTACACACAGAGAAGATAGCAATACATGTGTCTTGTTGTTGGACTCACTGTGTCCAACACTGCGCAGACCTAAGTGTCCTAGACCTGTGAAAGCCTCACTGTGTCCTGGAACTCACATAGAGTGACAACAACTGTCATACACACACCCTTCTCCCACGGCTGCTCCTGTGCAATCCACATGGCAGAGATGGGACTTAGATGAAGAGGCGTGAACCAAACACACATGGAACACACTGTACATGCAGTGATGTGGACATGTGTGCATTCAAGCGGGGACTGTGCAGGGCAGGTGGACTGACACCGAGTGGGTAAACTGGGAGCAACACAGCCATTCACACAAACAATAACTGGCCAGACTCCTGCATCACCAAAATGCAGCTGCACAGTATGGCTGACACTACAGAACATGTCCCTCCACTCAGGATAGGCATGCAGGGTAACGTGTGAAAGAGCCCACCAAGCCTCTTCCCGCTGTAGTAAACATGATAGGCAGTGCATGTCAGAGCCCCACAACCACTGACACATACCGAAGCACCTCCACCTCACGTGTGCCCACCCTGCACTCTCACTCCCAGTCTGGGAGACTTACCACGACATTAGGGCCGCCATAAAGCCTTGGGTACTGTGCAAGCACCCCGTCTACCAGGACCCCAAGCTCCTCGCTGGTGAAGGGACTGGCACGGATCTTCTGAGTCCTCGACATCACAATGGACATGTGGCAGCAGCAGCAGCAGGTGCAGGGTGGCAGTCAGCAGTCCCTTGAGGCAGCAGCAGCAGGTGCAGGGTGGCAGCCAGCAGTCCCTTGAGGCAGCGCAGCAGGTGCAGGTGGCAGTCAGCAGTCCCTTGAGGCAGCAGCAGGTGCAGGTGTGGCAGCCAGCAGGTCCCTTGAGGCAGCAGCAGCAGGTGAGGGTTGTCAGTCAGCAGTCCCTGGTAGCTGTGGGAATGTGGTGCACCCTCCCACACATATATAGGCCCCTGGGGCTGTGTTAGTGGTCCCAGGGTGCTGCAATTGGTGTACCAGGTCTGCCTCATTCAAATACATCCAATGTCCGCCTCCGCGGTGGCGGTGCACGCCTACCGCGATTTTCAAACTCGCATCAGGCTACTGTGAGGCTGCTTCCCATTGGCTGCAAGGGCATGGTCCATGGCGGTGACACACTGTAGGGTCCAGGTGCACGCTACCGCGGTGGTGCATCTTCTGAATGCCTCCAGTGACCGCCTCCGCGGGGTGGTGCACACCTACCGCGATTTTCAAACTCGCATCAGGCTACCGCGAGGCTGCTTCCTATTGGCTGCAAGGGCATGGTCCATGGCGGTGACATACCGTAGGGTCCAGGCGCGCGCTACCGCGGTGGTGCATCTTTTGAATGCCTCCAGTGACCGCCTCAGCGTGGGTGGTGCACACCTACCGCGATTTTCAAACTCGCATCAGGCTACCGCGAGGCTGCTTCCCATTGGCTGCAAGGGCATGGTCCATGGCGGTGACACACCTCAGGGGCCAGGCGGTAGGCACTGCCATATGTCTGGCAGACAGTGCCTGGAGTGACCTTGATTTGGGTAGCGGTGCATGGTGACCGCTATTGTCACATACATGTCTGGCGGTGTCTCGCGCGATCGTGCATGGGTTATGGGCGGTGACACACCTCAGTGGCCAGGCGGTAGGCACCGCCATATGTCTGGCAGACAGTGCCTGGAGTGACTGTGATTTGGGTAGCGGTGCATGGTGACCCCTATTGTCACATACATGTCTGGCGGTGTCTCCCGCGATCGTGCATGGGTTATGGGCGGTGACACACCTCAGTGGCCAGGCAGTAGGCACTGCCATATGTCTGCCAGACAGTGGCTGGAGTGAGCGTTAATGGAGTTGTGGAGTAGCTGTGCTGCACCTAACGTGTCCTCCAGCTCTCTGCATAGGCACTCCCTGTGTCTCAACAATTGAAGGGTCCTCATGAGGGCAAATGCACAAAAGGGACATGTCACTCCACGTCACCAGCACATACCATATATAGGTCGCCAATACATTGCATGGGCACATACACTCGCACATGTCACATGTGCTGTGTAATGAAATGTAGACTGTCCAGTTAATGTGTTGCATATGGAGATAATGGTCAATGTCTGTGTGTGCAATGTAACGCACAATGTCGTCTCTGACTGACTGGACTAGGGGCATCAGCAACTGGGCACATTGTCCAATGCACATGCACACACGTGTCCCCCACGCTCAGCCGGTGGTCAGTGTGTTGTTGATGTGTGCCATGTGCAACCTGTGTTGGGAGGTGTATCAGGGCCAGCAACATGGTGTGTTCGGGTAGTATTGCAATTATTAACATATGCTGGGGGTCATACTCACAGGTATTTACACATATCTGTTAGTATATCACACTGTGCATGCGAATGAGCCGGGAGGGTGCACAGATAATTGCTGCTAGTAAGGGGACAGGTGTACGAGTAGTGTGCCTGATGAACCTACATTGTGAAGTGCCCTGTCGGCTAATGGTGCATGTTGTAAGACTTGGGAATGTGTCTGTAGAAACAATTGATGTGATGCACATTTCATGCTCTTCTGCATTGACATCTGTGCACTTTGGATCTGTCCTAGGAGGAGGAGGCCCAATATCCATCGCACGTTCACAGTCCTGGCAGACATGGAGAATGAGGATATAATCCGTAAATTCAGGCTGGACCGACAAACCCTGCAGAACCTATGTGCCATGTTGGAACCCCACCTGCAGCCACGTCGGACATATCCAACAGCTTTCACCGCAACATCTAAGTGTGATGGCATGCCTGCATTTCTTTGCAACAGGCTCATTCCAGCACACGGTCGCAAGTGCAGGCGGGATGTCACAGCCGATGTTCAGCATGGTGCTGAGGGATGTCCTGTCGGCCATGATGCTCTACAAAGACAGGCATATCCATTTTCCCAGGGGCCTGAGTTGGTGGCTGTGAAGGGCGATTTCTATGCCCCTTGGACATATCCCCCATGTCATTGGTAGCAATTGATTGCACACATGTTGGGCTTGTGCCACCACAGGCACGTGAACAGGTTTACCGCAATAGGAAGCATTCACACTCAGTAAATGTTCAAAGTGGTGTGCCTCGGCGGACATAATAATCTCACACGTGTGTGCCAAGTTCCCGGCTCAGCCCATGATGCCCACATCTTGCACAGCAGCATCGTTCCTCAGCTGATGGCCAATCTGCTTTCGGAGCGTGCATGGATTGTGGGTGAGTATGCATAGTGGATTAGAGTGGTGTGTGTGTGACATGCTGTCGTGTGGCATTTGGGACTGCAAGGTTAATCTGTGCTCTCTCACACCCAGGTGACTCGGCATATCCGAACCGCCCGTGGTTGCAGCAGCCCATTGCGAATCCCGTCACGCCAGCTGATGTGCGATACAATGATGCCCATGGGAGGACACGGCGGTGATAGAACGGACATTTGGTCTCCTAAAATCGAGATTTCGGTGCCTGGACCGTACTGGAGGTGCCCTTATGTACTCGCCAGGGAAGGTGTGTCAGATAGTGGTGGCATGCTGCATGCTCCACAACCTGCCATTCGCAAGGCAATACCCCTGATCCTGGATGACGATGATGAGCAGCCAAGGCCCCCTCCTGCAAATCAACCCGGATCCAGTGACGAGGGCAGTGGAGAGGAGGAAGGGGTCGACATGCGTCAACAGCTCATCACCCACTACTTCACTTGAAGGTGAGTGACGATGTAGAAGGGACAAAATGGGCTGATGGTGTTGCAGTTGCTGTGTGGGTGTATGTGAGCTTGCTGACTGCAGCTTTGTGTTGACTCATTGCTGCCTGCCAATGTATGTGTGATTGGTTAGTGTGATACAGAATGTCTCTATGGTGACTGTTGTTCTGTGTAAAGTTTGTAGATCTGAGTACCTTGTTGACAAGTGTTGTGTGATGTGTGCGATGCCACACCCATACAAGTGACTCTTGTTCTGCGGTTTTCAATAGGTCCCTTCAGCATCTCACTGCCTACCTACATTCCATTCCCCTGGACCATGTCCTACACGGTGAAGGTTGCACATCCTGTATTAAAGACAGAGCAGACACAACAACATGTGTGTAAGGTGTGTATTTATTTACAATTGTGACATGCGAGGGTGGAGAAAATGTGAAGGGAAATTGAAGAAGTGAGTTGACAGTCATGGTAGATGAGATACTTGGAGTAGTCCCCACAATGATGTGGAGACCCAGTCCAACAGATAGATGCCATTCACATGGCAGTGTGGTGAATGATAGTCCAAAAGGTCAATGCAGTGGTGCAGTGGTCTGCCATCATAGCTGGCTCGGGGACTAGTATTTGGCAGGTGCTTTGGCACGTGGGTCCCCCTGGCCTTTCCCTTGGATGGCCCCTTTGCGCTTGACTGGAGGGGCCACTGCTGCAGGGACAGTGGTGTCTGAGGACTCACCCCCCTCTGTGGATGCAGGGGAGGATGATGAAGTGTCATCCTGCTGCCCAACAGGGGGAGGCAGAGGGTAGAATGTTGCGCTGGCCTGTCCCTCAGAACCGCCACTAGCTGCCCCAAGAGGTCCACAATCTGTCCCATGCGTGTGTCCATGGACCTCAGCAGCAAGAGGTGCTCCGAGATTCTTCCTCTAACCGGCCCATTCGTCCCTGGGCCTGTTGGTAGGCCCCAAGGATTCTGTCGATGTGGCCCAGGGCTTCCGTCCCAGGATCAGTCCCCCTCTGCATGACCCTGTCCCGACCACCTGCACTGCTGCCACGGTCCTGTCCGGTCCTCACATTGGCACGCTGCATCCTCTCCCTGGCCTCCGCAGTCGATGTAGTGGGCTGCTCAACCCCTGGGGCAGGGAGGGTGTTGCGGCCAGCTGTGGTGGTGGTGGTGGTGGTAGTGGCTGACACACAGGCCGTGACAGCAGCTGTCAGAGGATGGTCAGGGGCTGCAGCTGATGTGGTTGGGGGGACAATGGGTGCCTGGGACTGGTTGCGGCCTGCCACACCAGATGGGCCAGCGTGGAGCTCCTCATCCAAGGAATCCAGGGAGTCCTCATCCAGTTGTCTCTGTTCCGGGGGGGGGGACTGGCTCTGCAGGGTGGTGTCATCCTCTGTAGTGAGTTCTTGGTCACCTGTGGGTCAGATGAGAAATGGTCATTGTGTTTCACCCAGCAAAGTTTGTGTTAGCAGTGTTACATCAACTGTTTGTACATCCAGCAGTTGTTCACTGTACAAATTTGCATTGACCGACATCCAGTGATGCATTACAAGCTGTTGTGGTACATGCATTACTTGTCCATATTGGGAGTTCTCAAGACATGACATGCACAATATAATTGTTTAATATTGACAGTCTCATGTTGGCATACAGTTATTGATCAATCATATGTCATCCATTTACGCGTATGTGTCACTTGTTGAGCCCTTTGCAGCGGTTTACTCTGCACATTGAGTGAACATTGTAGTCTCAAGCATACCTTTGCAATGTGGTGTACATATCTGTATTTGCAATTCCAGACATGCTTAAGTTTGCTTTAATTAGATCCTAGGTGGTCTGGACCACTGCTACTGTCAGATGGCATGTAGTGGTGTGCATGGTGCTGTGCTCGGAGTTCCATCTACCATGTGTTTCAGACTTTCACACTTTGGTTGCTGTCACAGTTTCATTTTCTTAGGGTGTGTGCACACTATAGTTGCCAATGCTATCTGGGTGTGCAGTTGTGCATTGGAGAGGCATGGTGTCCTATGCCAACATGTTTTTTAAATGCATATCTGGCTGCATGTTGTGGCTGTTGATATGTTGTGTTTGCTGTTTTTTCCTTGTATTTGAGTGACCTCTCTGTGTGTGTATGATGAGGGCTTCCATCTTGGTCCAGTGTGGGACAAGTCAGCATGATATGTCCACATGCCAGTTCTTTTGAAGTGTACATTGCAATGACTGACACATGCATGTTGGTGCCAGGAAGTAATGGGTCTTATGTGCTGGCGGTCAGGTGGGCCCGTGTGAGTTGTTGTGCAAGCTTCCCAGCCCCACACACCATGACCTGTGAGATGCGGTTACCTACCTGTGAGTTGGATGGGTAGCATACATTGCCTGCCACATGATTCTTATTGGGGGTGTAGTGTCCCATCATCCATAGTGGTGGAACAGCATGCATGTTGCTTTTTGTGAGACGGATAGCCAAACACACTACACCGTCTCACTGTGAAGATGGCTAACTACTGTTTGAGGTGGAGGTGAGCAATGACATGGCTATGTGACTTGGTGGAAATCTTTGGATAGAATGTGCGTGTGGTGAGCATAATGTGTGTGTGGCTTTTTGTACTCATTGATTTCAGATTACATTTGGTCATGGGGTATAGCCCCCCATCACTGTTGTCCCATCTATCTGGCTGTGGGGTTCAGTCCCCCAACATTTGAAGGCAGAATAGGGCATGGGGTATAGCCCCCCCATCACTGTTATCCCACCTATCTGGCTGTGGGGTTCACTCCCCCGACATTTGAAGGCACAATACGGCAAGGGGTATAGTCTCGTAGCACAGTGGTGACATACAGCAGGGTGAACATCTCACCCAGCATACATTTCCACACTGTCATGGTTTCATGGTATTTGTGGACCTGAGAACATGAGCACAGTACTGGTGAAGCAGTTGTTCCAGGGCATACATACACTGACATGTTGTGGTCAACAGTGGTGTGTGTGTGAGATGTACTCAGCCCTGTGCAGACAATGTGTACTTTTGGGGCCAGACTATACCAGCACTGTTCAGACAGACAGTGTGAGATGTGAACATTGTCAATGCATACACACATTGGTGGTCCAAACAAGACACCTTTGACAATTTTATTCAGACAAGGTGCTGTTCTGCAATTCAGTGCAGCACTGTGGTAGCTGGGTGTTGGGGTTTGTAGAGTGCAGACGTCATAATTGCCCTCCAGTTTCAAATTGGAAAGAACTGTTTGACCTAGTGTTAAACACAGCAAGGTAAGCTTGACCAAACTGTGTTTAACTGGTCAGGTTTACTCTGTGGTAACACCATCTCTATTGTCAGCATTGCTTTGTAACTGGTCAATGTTGCCCTTTTTGTAAGCCCATGTTAAAACGATTGAGCTTCCGATTCTGCTGCTATTTGTATTTGTCAGTGCTTTATTTTTGTTTCCATAAGACTGTCACTGGACTCGAGCAACAGGGAACAGGTGCGCTGCCTTGTGTGCACGTTGCTTTCCTTTTACGCTGTTAGACGCGTGTCTAGCAACGTGCAGAGAAACCCCACCCTTCTGCAGCTATAAAAGACTGCCGCCCCCGCTTACGCATGCTTGTGTTCGTTTACCGCTATCCAGCATCTCCACTTACCTGGAATCTCCCGGCGACGCTGCACGCTCAGGTCTCCTCTTCGACTTCCGTTTTTCTTCCGGCTTTCATTGCACTCCTCTGCCTTGGCGATTCATTTCCTGGTCCATCCCCGACAATCTTCCGGCGCTCACTTCCTGGTCCAGTTTCTTCATCCGACCTGCAACAGAGAAAAAGAAGAAACAGAATCAACAGACAAAGTAAGAACGTTCCGCTTGCGGAGCGCGCTCGCATGCATGCATGTAAGACAATTGAAACTGTAAAAAGAAAGGAGATACTTATCTCAAAACTGTTTGGCTGAAGTAAGCCTTCCTGCCGCGAACTTCTAACTAAAGACCTAAGACACACAAAAGAGAAAAAACAACGCAAGGGTTACAACAGAGTTACTGAAAGAAGGCTCTGTGAATCAATCATTGCAAAGAACAATTTTGCTCACTTTGTTTCTTATTTGGGGCATTCGTAAAGCGTCACAAGAAACCTGACGTTGTGTAAGTGGTCTAAAAAACGAGGTGTACATTTATGTAAGGTGCAATACGAATCGTCTAAACTGATGTGTTTATATTTGTTACAGAAAAGAGAAAGAGAGAGACAAGCATTTTTAAATCATCTCTGAATATAAAGGATAAACGCAAAGGTATTGACAGGGCAAAGAATAGCATTAACGTTAGATACATGTGGATGACTGTCTTAGAAGTAAATAGTGTTGCACTCATTGTTGTTTATTGTTTTATAGGCAATGGACCGCGACAGAGGTTGCCGTCAGATGTGTTCTTACTGAAGTGAAGAGAGTGGCGAGAGTGTCCTTTTATTTATCGTTTTGTTTCTTTTGTCCCTTTTTTCCCCTTCCCCCGAGGACCTAAGAATCCAAGCTGATAATTGACAGAGGTTTAGGAGGAACTAGGTCTTAGGGGGCATAGGAAAATATCTTCTCATCTCTCATCTGGAACGCCTGGATTTCAGGTGAGTGAAGGTTAACAGAAACACAAGCCCTCACAACATTAAAGTTCTAGTTGAGAGATGGACCCAAACAGAGATCATATAGATACCCGTGACATGGCGCAAGCCTTATTTGAGGATACCGAGACTGATAGAACTGTTGCAGGATTGTTACAGTCTATGCAGTTAGAAATGCAGAAGCTAAAGCAAGAAAACTTAGAATTGCGACAAGAAGTCATACGTTATAAACCCAGGGATTTGGCTTGGTCAAATATAACAGTTCCCCCCTTTACCTCATCATTTGAGACAGGAACCAAACCTAAAACGACAAGTTCTTTTAGGAATACCGAAGAGAGCACAACACCAATACAGGTCACAGTTGCAGTTCCGCCTACGGTGCCTTTATCGGCCCCGGAACGGTTTTGGGTGACAGTGCAAAGTTTAATATCTTGATTAGCCAATGCCAATTACATTTTATGTGTAAACCTCAGGCTTTTGTGTCTGACGCAGCTAAGGTGGCGTTTGTGCTTTCATACCTGGGAGGCACTGCTGCAAACTGGTCGATCCCTTATATAGACAGAAATGATCAGGTGCTATATAATTGGCCATTGTTTAAACAAACTATGACTAAATTGTTTGCTAAACATACGTATGTACAAGCTAGTGATAATGAGCTGCTGAACTTGAAACAATCTGGTAAAGACCTTTTGACGTATTTAACTCATTTCAATCGTCTGTTAACAGAGACTCAATGGCCAGAAGAAAAACGCATATCTCTGTTTTGTCGTGGATTGCGTGATGAGTTAAAGATGCCCTGGCCCACATAGTGGACCTTCCAGATGAATATTCCGACTTTGTTGATCTGGTGGTTAAATTAGACCATAGGCTAAACGAAAGAAAAGGTGACAAGATCAGAGTTGAAAGTAGGTTAACGTGGCTAAAGACAGAAAAGAAAGAGGCCGAAGTCAAACAAACCGAGTCAGAACCCATGCAGATAGGTATAATTAAGGGGCCACTCACTCCAGAAGAAAAAGAACGTCGTAGAAAATTAAACCTGTGTCTGTATTGTGGTCGGTCCGGTCACTTTGCAAAAGAATGTCCTACTAAACCAAAAACCCCTAAAAAGGTTAGCATAGCAGCAAAGAACCCTTCTGAGCAGGAAAACTAGGTAACTCGTCAAGGAAGGAGATCACTTGCACGAGGCAGCATCAGACTAAGATCTCCCAATCTCGACTCAAGTTTGTACCCAGAATACCAAAACATTTTATAATTCAAGTCATTCTAATATTGAATGCCCAAATCAGACATACTGTGTCAGTCCTATTGGATTCAGGAGCAACCGGAAATTTCGTTGATAATCAACTAGCCCAGAAACTTCAGATGCCCGTTAGACTTAAAGAACAACCAGAACCTGTATGCGCTGTAGATGGCACTGCTCTGTCTTCAGGAGAAATAACCCATCAAACAGAGCCTATGGTCATGGTTTGTCAAAATGGACATACGGAGTCCATTAGTTTTGATCTGATTGATACCCCTGCCTTTGGGGTTATATTGAGAGTTCCTTGGCTTATCACACATAACCCATTAATAAATTGGGAGACTAGAACAGTAACCCTGAATTCTCTATTCTGCAAGGCCCAATGCTACCAAGTAGCCCACCAAGAGTTCGAAACCATTGTTCATTGTGCGAATTCGTTAGTCACGTGCAAGTCTCATTCCACCCGAGTATCAGGACTTTGCAGACGTGTTTGACCCTATCAAGGCCACTGTTCTGCCCCCTCACAGACCATATGATTGTCGCATAGACTTGATACCAGGAGCTCCTCTACCCAACAGTAGAGTGTATGCGCTATCTGAGGAAGAAACAAAATATCTAAGATCATATTTGGATGAACTTCTGGATTTAGGTTTCATCCGTCATTCCACGTCCCCTGTCTCTTCGCCTTTATTTTTTATCCCGAAGCGAGATGGTGGCTTGAGGGCTTGTCTCGATTATCGTGGATTGAATAAGATCACTATAAAGAATAAATATCCTTTACCATTGATACCCGTATTGTTAGACCAGTTGAGAGATTCAACAATCTATACCAAGTTGGACTTGCGGGGGGCATATCATCTTGTACGAGTAAAGGAGCATGACGAGTGGAAGACGGCATTCAGAACTAAATTTGGATTGTATGAGTACACCGTCATGCCCTTTGGCCTGTGCAATGCCCCGCTGCATTTCAGTTTTTATTAACGAAGTGCTAAACGAATTTCTGGACATAAGCGTGATCGTATATATTGACGATATCTTGATTTATTCCAAGAATGAGGCAGAACATACTCAGCAAGTTAAGGCCGTGTTAGCAAAATTGCAAGACAACCACCTTTTTGTAAAACTTGAAAAATGTGTGTTTAACACAAGACAGGTGGAATTCCTTGGTTATTGTCTCTCACCTGCTGGTATTATGATGGACAAGAAAAAGGTGAGTGCTATTTTAGATTGGCCAGAACCCTCCTCGGTGAAAGAGGTTCAACGAGTTTTGGGCTTTGCCAATTTTTATAGACGCTTCATCCCTCAATTTGCGGAAACAGTGGTTCCCATTACAAAACTGTTAAAGAAAGGACAGCCATTCGACTGGTCTAAGGAGGCCTCACAGGCTTTTCAAACCTTAAAAGAAAAATTTACTTCAGCACCGGTGCTCCGACATCCTAATCCAGATTTGCCATTTTTGTGGAAGCTGACGCTTCACAGGTGGCTGTGGGGGTGTTCTCTCTCAAAGGGACAAACAGGATGGTCAGTTGCATCCCGTGGCCTTTTATTCAAAGAAGATGCTTCCAGCAGAGCAAAATTACACAGTCATGGAAAGAGAATTGTTGGCAATCAAATTAGTATTTACTGAATGGCGTCATCATTTGATGGGAGCCAAATTCCCGGTTACAATTTTTAGCGACCATAAGAATTTGCAATTTTTTAGTTCAGTAAAAGCTCTCACTCCTCGACAGATGCGTTGGTTGAATTTCTTTAGCTCCTTTGATTTTGTAATCACATTCAGACCAGGTACCAAACAGGTGTTATCGGATCTGTTGTCTAGGTACGGGCACACAATTGAGTCTAAGAAAGAGACAGATAATCCCTCTATTATTCCACCACAAAAAATTGTAGCACCCTTAAGTACCCCTGATTTTATGACTCAGCTTAGACAACTACATTTAAAGGAATGAGTGAAAGAGTGGTTGCAAGACTCAAAGAATTCCCTCCAAGAAGGTCTGCTTTACCATGAAGATTTGTTATATGTACCTAGTGCAGACTTACAACTAAAGGTTATGCAGTGGAATCATGAGTCACCTCTTGCTGGTCATCCTGGAGCTCAGAAAACGTTAGACAATTGTCGAAAACATTTTTGGTGGCCTACTTTAGTAAAAGATGTTAAAGAATTTGTGGCAACCTGTCCCATTTGTGCCAGTAATAAATCCTCTCACACCGCTCCTGCTGGCTTACTCCAACCCTTACCTGTGCCCCCCAACCCTGGCACACGATAAGTGTGGATTTTATCACTGGACTTCCGCTGTCAAATGGTCACAACACAATTTTGGTGGTGGTGGATTATTTGTCCAAAATGGCCCATTTTGTTCCCTTATCAAAACTCCCCTCTGCAATGGAGTTTAGTCATATCTTCCTATCGCAGATTGTGAGATTACATGGCTTGCCAAATAAGATTGTTTCGGACAGAGGTAGTCAATTTGTGTCAAAGTTCTGGAAACACTTTTGTGAGTTATTGAAGGTAAAGGTAGCTCTGTCCACAGCTTATCACCCAGAAACTGATGGCCAGACGGAAAGGGCGAACCAGACCTTACTACAAACCCTACGATGCCTAATGGCAGAATTCACTAGTCACTGGGACAAAGCTTTAGCTCTAGCTGAATTCTGTTACAACAATAGCATTCATGTGTCTACACAATGTTCCCCATTCTACTTTTTACAAGGTTTTCATCCCAAATCGCTACCTCTGTCTGTAGAACGGTCTTGTTTACCAGCCGTGACGGATCGATTACACAATTTATTAGACATACAGGCAAGAGCAGTGAAACATTTAACAAAGTACAAGGAACGAATGAAAACTCAAGCTGATAAACATAGAATTCCAGCCCCTAATTTTAAGGTAGGAGACAAGGTGTGGTTGTCAACCAAGAATTTACAATTAGCAGGACCTAGGAAACTGCAGCCAAAATATATTGGGCCTTTTAGCGTCATTCAAATATTGACCCCCGTATCAGTAAAACTACTCTTACCCCCGAGTATTCTGTGCATCCTACCTTTCATGTATCGTTACTAAAAACGTATAATCCGCTCACTAGACAAGACCCCCTCCTCCTCCTGTTGTTATAGATGGGCGTTTAGAGTATGAGGTTCAGAAAATCCTAGATGCAAAACGACTGCAAGGAAAGTTGCACTACTTAATTGCTTGGAAGGGTTATCCAGTAGAAGAAAACTCTTGGGAACCGGCTTCGGCGGTGCACGCCTCTCGGTTGATTAGAGCCTTTTACCTCAGAAATCCACACAAACCACGGCCAGTGGGGAGGCCTTTGAGGGAGCGACTGTTGGGGTTTGTAGAGCGCAGCCGTCATAATTGCCCTCCAGTTTCAAATTGGAAAGAACTGTTTGACCTAGTGTTAAACACAGCAAGGTAAGCTTGACCAAACTGTGTTTAACTGGTCAGGTTTACTCTGTGGTAACACCATCTCTATTGTCAGCATTGCTTTGTAACTGGTCAATGTTGCCCTTTTTGTAAGCCCATGTTAAAACGATTGAGCTTCCGAATCTGCTGCTATTTGTATTTGTCAGTGCTTTATTTTTGTTTCCATAAGACTGTCACTGGACTCGAGCAACAGGGAACAGGTGCGCTGCCTTGTGTGCACGTTGCTTTCCTTTTACGCTGTTAGACGCGTGTCTAGCAACGTGCAGAGAAACCCCACCCTTCTGCAGCTATAAAAGACTGCCGCCCCCGCTTACGCATGCTTGTGTTCGTTTACCGCTATCCAGCATCTCCACTTACCTGGAATCTCCCGACGACGCTGCACGCTCAGGTCTCCTCTTCGACTTCCGTTTTTCTTCCGGCTTTCATTGCACTCCTCTGCCTTGGCGATTCATTTCCTGGTCCATCCCCCGACAATCTTCCGGCGCTCACTTCCTGGTCCAGTTTCTTCATCCGACCTGCAACAGAGAAAAAGAAGAAACAGAATCAACAGACAAAGTAAGAACGTTCCGCTTGCGGAGCGCGCTCGCATGCATGCATGTAAGACAATTGAAACTGTAAAAAAGAAAGGAGATACTTATCTCAAAACTGTTTGGCTGAAGTAAGCCTTCCTGCCGCGAACTTCTAACTAAAGACCTAAGACACACAAAAGAGAAAAAACAACGCAAGGGTTACAACAGAGTTACTGAAAGAAGGCTCTGTGAATCAATCATTGCAAAGAACAATTTTGCTCACTTTGTTTCTTATTTGGGGCATTCGTAAAGCGTCACAAGAAACCTGACGTTGTGTAAGTGGTCTAAAAAACGAGGTGTACATTTATGTAAGGTGCAATACGAATCGTCTAAACTGATGTGTTTATATTTGTTACAGAAAAGAGAAAGAGAGAGAGACAAGCATTTTTAAATCATCTCTGAATATAAAGGATAAACGCAAAGGTATTGACAGGGCAAAGAATAGCATTAACGTTAGATACATGTGGATGACTGTCTTAGAAGTAAATAGTGTTGCACTCATTGTTGTTTATTGTTTTATAGGCAATGGACCGCGACAGAGGTTGCCGTCAGATGTGTTCTTACTGAAGTGAAGAGAGTGGCGAGAGTGTCCTTTTATTTATCGTTTTGTTTCTTTTGTCCCTTTTTTCCCCTTCCCCCGAGGACCTAAGAATCCAAGCTGATAATTGACAGAGGTTTAGGAGGAACTAGGTCTTAGGGGGCATAGGAAAATATCTTCTCATCTCTCATCTGGAACGCCTGGATTTCAGGTGAGTGAAGGTTAACAGAAACACAAGCCCTCACAACATTAAAGTTCTAGTTGAGAGATGGACCCAAACAGAGATCATATAGATACCCGTGACATGGCGCAAGCCTTATTTGAGGATACCGAGACTGATAGAACTGTTGCAGGATTGTTACAGTCTATGCAGTTAGAAATGCAGAAGCTAAAGCAAGAAAACTTAGAATTGCGACAAGAAGTCATACGTTATAAACCCAGGGATTTGGCTTGGTCAAATATAACAGTTCCCCCTTTACCTCATCATTTGAGACAGGAACCAAACCTAAAACGACAAGTTCTTTTAGGAATACCGAAGAGAGCACAACACCAATACAGGTCACAGTTGCAGTTCCGCCTACGGTGCCTTTATCGGCCCCGGAACGGTTTTTGGGTGACAGTGCAAAGTTTAATATCTTGATTAGCCAATGCCAATTACATTTTATGTGTAAACCTCAGGCTTTTGTGTCTGACGCAGCTAAGGTGGCGTTTGTGCTTTCATACCTGGGAGGCACTGCTGCAAACTGGTCGATCCCTTATATAGACAGAAATGATCAGGTGCTATATAATTGGCCATTGTTTAAACAAACTATGACTAAATTGTTTGCTAAACATACGTATGTACAAGCTAGTGATAATGAGCTGCTGAACTTGAAACAATCTGGTAAAGACCTTTTGACGTATTTAACTCATTTCAATCGTCTGTTAACAGAGACTCAATGGCCAGAAGAAAAACGCATATCTCTGTTTTGTCGTGGATTGCGTGATGAGTTAAAAGATGCCCTGGCCCACATAGTGGACCTTCCAGATGAATATTCCGACTTTGTTGATCTGGTGGTTAAATTAGACCATAGGCTAAACGAAAGAAAAGGTGACAAGATCAGAGTTGAAAGTAGGTTAACGTGGCTAAAGACAGAAAAGAAAGAGGCCGAAGTCAAACAAACCGAGTCAGAACCCATGCAGATAGGTATAATTAAGGGGCCACTCACTCCAGAAGAAAAAGAACGTCGTAGAAAATTAAACCTGTGTCTGTATTGTGGTCGGTCCGGTCACTTTGCAAAAGAATGTCCTACTAAACCAAAAACCCCTAAAAAGGTTAGCATAGCAGCAAAGAACCCTTCTGAGCAGGAAAACTAGGTAACTCGTCAAGGAAGGAGATCACTTGCACGAGGCAGCATCAGACTAAGATCTCCCAATCTCGACTCAAGTTTGTACCCAGAATACCAAAACATTTTATAATTCAAGTCATTCTAATATTGAATGCCCAAATCAGACATACTGTGTCAGTCCTATTGGATTCAGGAGCAACCGGAAATTTCGTTGATAATCAACTAGCCCAGAAACTTCAGATGCCCGTTAGACTTAAAGAACAACCAGAACCTGTATGCGCTGTAGATGGCACTGCTCTGTCTTCAGGAGAAATAACCCATCAAACAGAGCCTATGGTCATGGTTTGTCAAAATGGACATACGGAGTCCATTAGTTTTGATCTGATTGATACCCCTGCCTTTGGGGTTATATTGGGAGTTCCTTGGCTTATCACACATAACCCATTAATAAATTGGGAGACTAGAACAGTAACCCTGAATTCTCTATTCTGCAAGGCCCAATGCTACCAAGTAGCCCACCAAGAGTTCGAAACCATTGTTCATTGTGCGAATTCGTTAGTCACGGCAAGTCTCATTCCACCCGAGTATCAGGACTTTGCAGACGTGTTTGACCCTATCAAGGCCACTGTTCTGCCCCCTCACAGACCATATGATTGTCACATAGACTTGATACCAGGAGCTCCTCTACCCAACAGTAGAGTGTATGCGCTATCTGAGGAAGAAACAAAATATCTAAGATCATATTTGGATGAACTTCTGGATTTAGGTTTCATCCGTCATTCCACGTCCCCTGTCTCTTCGCCGTTATTTTTTATCCCGAAGCGAGATGGTGGCTTGAGGGCTTGTCTCGATTATCGTGGATTGAATAAGATCACTATAAAGAATAAATATCCTTTACCATTGATACCCGTATTGTTAGACCAGTTGAGAGATTCAACAATCTATACCAAGTTGGACTTGCGGGGGGCATATCATCTTGTACGAGTAAAGGAGCATGACGAGTGGAAGACGGCATTCAGAACTAAATTTGGATTGTATGAGTACACCGTCATGCCCTTTGGCCTGTGCAATGCCCCCGCTGCATTTCAGTTTTTTATTAACGAAGTGCTAAACGAATTTCTGGACATAAGCGTGATCGTATATATTGACGATATCTTGATTTATTCCAAGAATGAGGCAGAACATACTCAGCAAGTTAAGGCCGTGTTAGCAAAATTGCAAGACAACCACCTTTTTGTAAAACTTGAAAAATGTGTGTTTAACACAAGACAGGTGGAATTCCTTGGTTATTGTCTCTCACCTGCTGGTATTATGATGGACAAGAAAAAGGTGAGTGCTATTTTAGATTGGCCAGAACCCTCCTCGGTGAAAGAGGTTCAACGAGTTTTGGGCTTTGCCAATTTTTATAGACGCTTCATCCCTCAATTTGCGGAAACAGTGGTTCCCATTACAAAACTGTTAAAGAAAGGACAGCCATTCGACTGGTCTAAGGAGGCCTCACAGGCTTTTCAAACCTTAAAAGAAAAATTTACTTCAGCACCGGTGCTCCGACATCCTAATCCAGATTTGCCATTTTTTGTGGAAGCTGACGCTTCACAGGTGGCTGTGGGGGTGTTCTCTCTCAAAGGGACAAACAGGATGGTCAGTTGCATCCCGTGGCCTTTTATTCAAAGAAGATGCTTCCAGCAGAGCAAAATTACACAGTCATGGAAAGAGAATTGTTGGCAATCAAATTAGTATTTACTGAATGGCGTCATCATTTGATGGGAGCCAAATTCCCGGTTACAATTTTTAGCGACCATAAGAATTTGCAATTTTTTAGTTCAGTAAAAGCTCTCACTCCTCGACAGATGCGTTGGTTGAATTTCTTTAGCTCCTTTGATTTTGTAATCACATTCAGACCAGGTACCAAACAGGTGTTATCGGATCTGTTGTCTAGGTACGGGCACACAATTGAGTCTAAGAAAGAGACAGATAATCCCTCTATTATTCCACCACAAAAAATTGTAGCACCCTTAAGTACCCCTGATTTTATGACTCAGCTTAGACAACTACATTTAAAGGAATGAGTGAAAGAGTGGTTGCAAGACTCAAAGAATTCCCTCCAAGAAGGTCTGCTTTACCATGAAGATTTGTTATATGTACCTAGTGCAGACTTACAACTAAAGGTTATGCAGTGGAATCATGAGTCACCTCTTGCTGGTCATCCTGGAGCTCAGAAAACGTTAGACAATTGTCGAAAACATTTTTGGTGGCCTACTTTAGTAAAAGATGTTAAAGAATTTGTGGCAACCTGTCCCATTTGTGCCAGTAATAAATCCTCTCACACCGCTCCTGCTGGCTTACTCCAACCCTTACCTGTGCCCCCCAACCCTGGCACACGATAAGTGTGGATTTTATCACTGGACTTCCGCTGTCAAATGGTCACAACACAATTTTGGTGGTGGTGGATTATTTGTCCAAAATGGCCCATTTTGTTCCCTTATCAAAACTCCCCTCTGCAATGGAGTTTAGTCATATCTTCCTATCGCAGATTGTGAGATTACATGGCTTGCCAAATAAGATTGTTTCGGACAGAGGTAGTCAATTTGTGTCAAAGTTCTGGAAACACTTTTGTGAGTTATTGAAGGTAAAGGTAGCTCTGTCCACAGCTTATCACCCAGAAACTGATGGCCAGACGGAAAGGGCGAACCAGACCTTACTACAAACCCTACGATGCCTAATGGCAGAATTCACTAGTCACTGGGACAAAGCTTTAGCTCTAGCTGAATTCTGTTACAACAATAGCATTCATGTGTCTACACAATGTTCCCCATTCTACTTTTTACAAGGTTTTCATCCCAAATCGCTACCTCTGTCTGTAGAACGGTCTTGTTTACCAGCCGTGACGGATCGATTACACAATTTATTAGACATACAGGCAAGAGCAGTGAAACATTTAACAAAGTACAAGGAACGAATGAAAACTCAAGCTGATAAACATAGAATTCCAGCCCCTAATTTTAAGGTAGGAGACAAGGTGTGGTTGTCAACCAAGAATTTACAATTAGCAGGACCTAGGAAACTGCAGCCAAAATATATTGGGCCTTTTAGCGTCATTCAAATATTGACCCCCGTATCAGTAAAACTACTCTTACCCCCGAGTATTCTGTGCATCCTACCTTTCATGTATCGTTACTAAAAACGTATAATCCGCTCACTAGACAAGACCCCCTCCTCCTCCTGTTGTTATAGATGGGCGTTTAGAGTATGAGGTTCAGAAAATCCTAGATGCAAAACGACTGCAAGGAAAGTTGCACTACTTAATTGCTTGGAAGGGTTATCCAGTAGAAGAAAACTCTTGGGAACCGGCTTCGGCGGTGCACGCCTCTCGGTTGATTAGAGCCTTTTACCTCAGAAATCCACACAAACCACGGCCAGTGGGGAGGCCTTTGAGGGGAGCGACTGTTGGGGTTTGTAGAGCGCAGCCGTCATAATTGCCCTCCAGTTTCAAATTGGAAAGAACTGTTTGACCTAGTGTTAAACACAGCAAGGTAAGCTTGACCAAACTGTGTTTAACTGGTCAGGTTTACTCTGTGGTAACACCATCTCTATTGTCAGCATTGCTTTGTAACTGGTCAATGTTGCCCTTTTTGTAAGCCCATGTTAAAACGATTGAGCTTCCGATTCTGCTGCTATTTGTATTTGTCAGTGCTTTATTTTTGTTTCCATAAGACTGTCACTGGACTCGAGCAACAGGGAACAGGTGCGCTGCCTTGTGTGCACGTTGCTTTCCTTTTACGCTGTTAGACGCGTGTCTAGCAACGTGCAGAGAAACCCCACCCTTCTGCAGCTATAAAAGACTGCCGCCCCGCTTACGCATGCTTGTGTTCGTTTACCGCTATCCAGCATCTCCACTTACCTGGAATCTCCCGACGACGCTGCACGCTCAGGTCTCCTCTTCGACTTCCGGTTTTCTTCCGGCTTTCGTTGCACTCCTCTGCCTTGGCGATTCATTTCCTGGTCCATCCCCCGACAATCTTCCGGCGCTCACTTCCTGGTCCAGTTTCTTCATCCGACCTGCAACAGAGAAAAAGAAGAAACAGAATCAACAGACAAAGTAAGAACGTTCCGCTTGCGGAGCGCGCTCGCATGCATGCATGTAAGACAATTGAAACTGTAAAAAGAAAGGAGATACTTATCTCAAAACTGTTTGGCTGAAGTAAGCCTTCCTGCCGCGAACTTCTAACTAAAGACCTAAGACACACAAAAGAGAAAAAACAACGCAAGGGTTACAACAGAGTTACTGAAAGAAGGCTCTGTGAATCAATCATTGCAAAGAACAATTTTGCTCACTTTGTTTCTTATTTGGGGCATTCGTAAAGCGTCACAAGAAACCTGACGTTGTGTAAGTGGTCTAAAAAACGAGGTGTACATTTATGTAAGGTGCAATACGAATCGTCTAAACTGATGTGTTTATATTTGTTGCAGAAAAGAGAAAGAGAGAGAGACAAGCATTTTTAAATCATCTCTGAATATAAAGGATAAACGCAAAGGTATTGACAGGGCAAAGAATAGCATTAACGTTAGATACATGTGGATGACTGTCTTAGAAGTAAATAGTGTTGCACTCATTGTTGTTTATTGTTTTATAGGCAATGGACCGCGACAGAGGTTGCCGTCAGATGTGTTCTTACTGAAGTGAAGAGAGTGGCGAGAGTGTCCTTTTATTTATCGTTTTGGTTCTTTTGTCCCTTTTTTCCCCTTCCCCCGAGGACCTAAGAATCCAAGCTGATAATTGACAGAGGTTTAGGAGGAACTAGGTCTTAGGGGGCATAGGAAAATATCTTCTCATCTCTCATCTGGAACGCCTGGATTTCAGGTGAGTGAAGGTTAACAGAAACACAAGCCCTCACAACATTAAAGTTCTAGTTGAGAGATGGACCCAAACAGAGATCATATAGATACCCGTGACATGGCGCAAGCCTTATTTGAGGATACCGAGACTGATAGAACTGTTGCAGGATTGTTACAGTCTATGCAGTTAGAAATGCAGAAGCTAAAGCAAGAAAACTTAGAATTGCGACAAGAAGTCATACGTTATAAACCCAGGGATTTGGCTTGGTCAAATATAACAGTTCCCCCTTTACCTCATCATTTGAGACAGGAACCAAACCTAAAACGACAAGTTCTTTTAGGAATACCGAAGAGAGCACAACACCAATACAGGTCACAGTTGCAGTTCCGCCTACGGTGCCTTTATCGGCCCCGGAACGGTTTTTGGGTGACAGTGCAAAGTTTAATATCTTGATTAGCCAATGCCAATTACATTTTATGTGTAAACCTCAGGCTTTTGTGTCTGACGCAGCTAAGGTGGCGTTTGTGCTTTCATACCTGGGAGGCACTGCTGCAAACTGGTCGATCCCTTATATAGACAGAAATGATCAGGTGCTATATAATTGGCCATTGTTTAAACAAACTATGACTAAATTGTTTGCTAAACATACGTATGTACAAGCTAGTGATAATGAGCTGCTGAACTTGAAACAATCTGGTAAAGACCTTTTGACGTATTTAACTCATTTCAATCGTCTGTTAACAGAGACTCAATGGCCAGAAGAAAAACGCATATCTCTGTTTTGTCGTGGATTGCGTGATGAGTTAAAAGATGCCCTGGCCCACATAGTGGACCTTCCAGATGAATATTCCGACTTTGTTGATCTGGTGGTTAAATTAGACCATAGGCTAAACGAAAGAAAAGGTGACAAGATCAGAGTTGAAAGTAGGTTAACGTGGCTAAAGACAGAAAAGAAAGAGGCCGAAGTCAAACAAACCGAGTCAGAACCCATGCAGATAGGTATAATTAAGGGGCCACTCACTCCAGAAGAAAAAGAACGTCGTAGAAAATTAAACCTGTGTCTGTATTGTGGTCGGTCCGGTCACTTTGCAAAAGAATGTCCTACTAAACCAAAAACCCCTAAAAAGGTTAGCATAGCAGCAAAGAACCCTTCTGAGCAGGAAAACTAGGTAACTCGTCAAGGAAGGAGATCACTTGCACGAGGCAGCATCAGACTAAGATCTCCCAATCTCGACTCAAGTTTGTACCCAGAATACCAAAACATTTTATAATTCAAGTCATTCTAATAGTGAATGCCCAAATCAGACATACTGTGTCAGTCCTATTGGATTCAGGAGCAACCGGAAATTTCGTTGATAATCAACTAGCCCAGAAACTTCAGATGCCCGTTAGACTTAAAGAACAACCAGAACCTGTATGCGCTGTAGATGGCACTGCTCTGTCTTCAGGAGAAATAACCCATCAAACAGAGCCTATGGTCATGGTTTGTCAAAATGGACATACGGAGTCCATTAGTTTTGATCTGATTGATACCCCTGCCTTTGGGGTTATATTAGGAGTTCCTTGGCTTATCACACATAACCCATTAATAAATTGGGAGACTAGAACAGTAACCCTGAATTCTCTATTCTGCAAGGCCCAATGCTACCAAGTAGCCCACCAAGAGTTCGAAACCATTGTTCATTGTGCGAATTCGTTAGTCACGGCAAGTCTCATTCCACCCGAGTATCAGGACTTTGCAGACGTGTTTGACCCTATCAAGGCCACTGTTCTGCCCCCTCACAGACCATATGATTGTCGCATAGACTTGATACCAGGAGCTCCTCTACCCAACAGTAGAGTGTATGCGCTATCTGAGGAAGAAACAAAATATCTAAGATCATATTTGGATGAACTTCTGGATTTAGGTTTCATCCGTCATTCCACGTCCCCTGTCTCTTCGCCTTTATTTTTTATCCCGAAGCGAGATGGTGGCTTGAGGGCTTGTCTCGATTATCGTGGATTGAATAAGATCACTATAAAGAATAAATATCCTTTACCATTGATACCCGTATTGTTAGACCAGTTGAGAGATTCAACAATCTATACCAAGTTGGACTTGCGGGGGGCATATCATCTTGTACGAGTAAAGGAGCATGACGAGTGGAAGACGGCATTCAGAACTAAATTTGGATTGTATGAGTACACCGTCATGCCCTTTGGCCTGTGCAATGCCCCCGCTGCATTTCAGTTTTTTATTAACGAAGTGCTAAACGAATTTCTGGACATAAGCGTGATCGTATATATTGACGATATCTTGATTTATTCCAAGAATGAGGCAGAACATACTCAGCAAGTTAAGGCCGTGTTAGCAAAATTGCAAGACAACCACCTTTTTGTAAAACTTGAAAAATGTGTGTTTAACACAAGACAGGTGGAATTCCTTGGTTATTGTCTCTCACCTGCTGGTATTATGATGGACAAGAAAAAGGTGAGTGCTATTTTAGATTGGCCAGAACCCTCCTCGGTGAAAGAGGTTCAACGAGTTTTGGGCTTTGCCAATTTTTATAGACGCTTCATCCCTCAATTTGCGGAAACAGTGGTTCCCATTACAAAACTGTTAAAGAAAGGACAGCCATTCGACTGGTCTAAGGAGGCCTCACAGGCTTTTCAAACCTTAAAAGAAAAATTTACTTCAGCACCGGTGCTCCGACATCCTAATCCAGATTTGCCATTTTTTGTGGAAGCTGACGCTTCACAGGTGGCTGTGGGGGTGTTCTCTCTCAAAGGGACAAACAGGATGGTCAGTTGCATCCCGTGGCCTTTTATTCAAAGAAGATGCTTCCAGCAGAGCAAAATTACACAGTCATGGAAAGAGAATTGTTGGCAATCAAATTAGTATTTACTGAATGGCGTCATCATTTGATGGGAGCCAAATTCCCGGTTACAATTTTTAGCGACCATAAGAATTTGCAATTTTTAGTTCAGTAAAAGCTCTCACTCCTCGACAGATGCGTTGGTTGAATTTCTTTAGCTCCTTTGATTTTGTAATCACATTCAGACCAGGTACCAAACAGGTGTTATCGGATCTGTTGTCTAGGTACGGGCACACAATTGAGTCTAAGAAAGAGACAGATAATCCCTCTATTATTCCACCACAAAAAATTGTAGCACCCTTAAGTACCCCTGATTTTATGACTCAGCTTAGACAACTACATTTAAAGGAATGAGTGAAAGAGTGGTTGCAAGACTCAAAGAATTCCCTCCAAGAAGGTCTGCTTTACCATGAAGATTTGTTATATGTACCTAGTGCAGACTTACAACTAAAGGTTATGCAGTGGAATCATGAGTCACCTCTTGCTGGTCATCCTGGAGCTCAGAAAACGTTAGACAATTGTCGAAAACATTTTTGGTGGCCTACTTTAGTAAAAGATGTTAAAGAATTTGTGGCAACCTGTCCCATTTGTGCCAGTAATAAATCCTCTCACACCGCTCCTGCTGGCTTACTCCAACCCTTACCTGTGCCCCCCAACCCTGGCACACGATAAGTGTGGATTTTATCACTGGACTTCCGCTGTCAAATGGTCACAACACAATTTTGGTGGTGGTGGATTATTTGTCCAAAATGGCCCATTTTGTTCCCTTATCAAAACTCCCCTCTGCAATGGAGTTTAGTCATATCTTCCTATCGCAGATTGTGAGATTACATGGCTTGCCAAATAAGATTGTTTCGGACAGAGGTAGTCAATTTGTGTCAAAGTTCTGGAAACACTTTTGTGAGTTATTGAAGGTAAAGGTAGCTCTGTCCACAGCTTATCACCCAGAAACTGATGGCCAGACGGAAAGGGCGAACCAGACCTTACTACAAACCCTACGATGCCTAATGGCAGAATTCACTAGTCACTGGGACAAAGCTTTAGCTCTAGCTGAATTCTGTTACAACAATAGCATTCATGTGTCTACACAATGTTCCCCATTCTACTTTTTACAAGGTTTTCATCCCAAATCGCTACCTCTGTCTGTAGAACGGTCTTGTTTACCAGCCGTGACGGATCGATTACACAATTTATTAGACATACAGGCAAGAGCAGTGAAACATTTAACAAAGTACAAGGAACGAATGAAAACTCAAGCTGATAAACATAGAATTCCAGCCCCTAATTTTAAGGTAGGAGACAAGGTGTGGTTGTCAACCAAGAATTTACAATTAGCAGGACCTAGGAAACTGCAGCCAAAATATATTGGGCCTTTTAGCGTCATTCAAATATTGACCCCCGTATCAGTAAAACTACTCTTACCCCCGAGTATTCTGTGCATCCTACCTTTCATGTATCGTTACTAAAAACTTATAATCCGCTCACTAGACAAGACCCCCTCCTCCTCCTGTTGTTATAGATGGGCGTTTAGAGTATGAGGTTCAGAAAATCCTAGATGCAAAACGACTGCAAGGAAAGTTGCACTACTTAATTGCTTGGAAGGGTTATCCAGTAGAAGAAAACTCTTGGGAACCGGCTTCGGCGGTGCACGCCTCTCGGTTGATTAGAGCCTTTTACCTCAGAAATCCACACAAACCACGGCCAGTGGGGAGGCCTTTGAGGGGAGCGACTGTTGGGGTTTGTAGAGCGCAGCCGTCATAATTGCCCTCCAGTTTCAAATTGGAAAGAACTGTTTGACCTAGTGTTAAACACAGCAAGGTAAGCTTGACCAAACTGTGTTTAACTGGTCAGGTTTACTCTGTGGTAACACCATCTCTATTGTCAGCATTGCTTTGTAACTGGTCAATGTTGCCCTTTTTGTAAGCCCATGTTAAAACGATTGAGCTTCCGATTCTGCTGCTATTTGTATTTGTCAGTGCTTTATTTTTGTTTCCATAAGACTGTCACTGGACTCGAGCAACAGGGAACAGGTGCGCTGCCTTGTGTGCACGTTGCTTTCCTTTTACGCTGTTAGACGCGTGTCTAGCAACGTGCAGAGAAACCCCACCCTTCTGCAGCTATAAAAGACTGCCGCCCCGCTTACGCATGCTTGTGTTCGTTTACCGCTATCCAGCATCTCCACTTACCTGGAATCTCCCGACGACGCTGCACGCTCAGGTCTCCTCTTCGACTTCCGGTTTTCTTCCGGCTTTCGTTGCACTCCTCTGCCTTGGCGATTCATTTCCTGGTCCATCCCCGACAATCTTCCGGCGCTCACTTCCTGGTCCAGTTTCTTCATCCGACCTGCAACAGAGAAAAAGAAGAAAACAGAATCAACAGACAAAGTAAGAACGTTCCGCTTGCGGAGCGCGCTCGCATGCATGCATGTAAGACAATTGAAACTGTAAAAAAGAAAGGAGATACTTATCTCAAAACTGTTTGGCTGAAGTAAGCCTTCCTGCCGCGATCTTCTAACTAAAGACCTAAGACACACAAAAGAGAAAAAACAACGCAAGGGTTACAACAGAGTTACTGAAAGAAGGCTTTGTGAATCAATCATTGCAAAGAACAATTTCGCTCACTTTGTTTCTTATTTGGGGCATTCGTAAAGCGTCACAAGAAACCTGACGTTGTGTAAGTGGTCTAAAAAACGAGGTGTACATTTATGTAAGGTGCAATACGAATCGTCTAAACTGATGTGTTTATATTTGTTACAGAAAAGAGAAAGAGAGAGAGACAAGCATTTTTAAATCATCTCTGAATATAAAGGATAAACGCAAAGGTATTGACAGGGCAAAGAATAGCATTAACGTTAGATACATGTGGATGACTGTCTTAGAAGTAAATAGTGTTGCACTCATTGTTGTTTATTGTTTTATAGGCAATGGACCGCGACAGAGGTTGCCGTCAGATGTGTTCTTACTGAAGTGAAGAGAGTGGCGAGAGTGTCCTTTTATTTATCGTTTTGGTTCTTTTGTCCCTTTTTTCCCCTTCCCCCGAGGACCTAAGAATCCAAGCTGATAATTGACAAAGGTTTAGGAGGAACTAGGTCTTAGGGGGCATAGGAAAATATCTTCTCATCTCTCATCTGGAACGCCTGGATTTCAGGTGAGTGAAGGTTAACAGAAACACAAGCCCTCACAACATTAAAGTTCTAGTTGAGAGATGGACCCAAACAGAGATCATATAGATACCCGTGACATGGCGCAAGCCTTATTTGAGGATACCGAGACTGATAGAACTGTTGCAGGATTGTTACAGTCTATGCAGTTAGAAATGCAGAAGCTAAAGCAAGAAAACTTAGAATTGCGACAAGAAGTCATACGTTATAAACCCAGGGATTTGGCTTGGTCAAATATAACAGTTCCCCCTTTACCTCATCATTTGAGACAGGAACCAAACCTAAAACGACAAGTTCTTTTAGGAATACCGAAGAGAGCACAACACCAATACAGGTCACAGTTGCAGTTCCGCCTACGGTGCCTTTATCGGCCCCGGAACGTTTTTGGGTGACAGTGCAAAGTTTAATATCTTGATTAGCCAATGCCAATTACATTTTATGTGTAAACCTCAGGCTTTTGTGTCTGACGCAGCTAAGGTGGCGTTTGTGCTTTCATACCTGGGAGGCACTGCTGCAAACTGGTCGATCCCTTATATAGACAGAAATGATCAGGTGCTATATAATTGGCCATTGTTTAAACAAACTATGACTAAATTGTTTGCTAAACATACGTATGTACAAGCTAGTGATAATGAGCTGCTGAACTTGAAACAATCTGGTAAAGACCTTTTGACGTATTTAACTCATTTCAATCGTCTGTTAACAGAGACTCAATGGCCAGAAGAAAACGCATATCTCTGTTTTATCGTGGATTGCGTGATGAGTTAAAAGATGCCCTGGCCCACATAGTGGACCTTCCAGATGAATATTCCGACTTTGTTGATCTGGTGGTTAAATTAGACCATAGGCTAAACGAAAGAAAAGGTGACAAGATCAGAGTTGAAAGTAGGTTAACGTGGCTAAAGACAGAAAAGAAAGAGGCCGAAGTCAAACAAACCGAGTC
The DNA here is from genome assembly GCA_963921515.1 of Calotriton arnoldi. Taxonomy (NCBI): domain Eukaryota; kingdom Metazoa; phylum Chordata; class Amphibia; order Caudata; family Salamandridae; genus Calotriton; species Calotriton arnoldi. The sequence continues at coordinate 108,792 of CAWUFW010018330.1, forward strand.
AGAACCCATGCAGATAGGTATAATTAAGGGGCCACTCACTCCAGAAGAAAAAGAACGTCGTAGAAAATTAAACCTGTGTCTGTATTGTGGTCGGTCCGGTCACTTTGCAAAAGAATGTCCTACTAAACCAAAAACCCCTAAAAAGGTTAGCATAGCAGCAAAGAACCCTTCTGAGCAGGAAAACTAGGTAACTCGTCAAGGAAGGAGATCACTTGCACGAGGCAGCATCAGACTAAGATCTCCCAATCTCGACTCAAGTTTGTACCCAGAATACCAAAACATTTTATAATTCAAGTCATTCTAATATTGAATGCCCAAATCAGACATACTGTGTCAGTCCTATTGGATTCAGGAGCAACCGGAAATTTCGTTGATAATCAACTAGCCCAGAAACTTCAGATGCCCGTTAGACTTAAAGAACAACCAGAACCTGTATGCGCTGTAGATGGCACTGCTCTGTCTTCAGGAGAAATAACCCATCAAACAGAGCCTATGGTCATGGTTTGTCAAAATGGACATACGGAGTCCATTAGTTTTGATCTGATTGATACCCCTGCCTTTGGGGTTATATTGGGAGTTCCTTGGCTTATCACACATAACCCATTAATAAATTGGGAGACTAGAACAGTAACCCTGAATTCTCTATTCTGCAAGGCCCAATGCTACCAAGTAGCCCACCAAGAGTTCGAAACCATTGTTCATTGTGCGAATTCGTTAGTCACGGCAAGTCTCATTCCACCCGAGTATCAGGACTTTGCAGACGTGTTTGACCCTATCAAGGCCACTGTTCTGCCCCCTCACAGACCATATGATTGTCGCATAGACTTGATACCAGGAGCTCCTCTACCCAACAGTAGAGTGTATGCGCTATCTGAGGAAGAAACAAAATATCTAAGATCATATTTGGATGAACTTCTGGATTTAGGTTTCATCCGTCATTCCACGTCCCCTGTCTCTTCGCCTTTATTTTTTATCCCGAAGCGAGATGGTGGCTTGAGGGCTTGTCTCGATTATCGTGGATTGAATAAGATCACTATAAAGAATAAATATCCTTTACCATTGATACCCGTATTGTTAGACCAGTTGAGAGATTCAACAATCTATACCAAGTTGGACTTGCGGGGGGCATATCATCTTGTACGAGTAAAGGAGCATGACGAGTGGAAGACGGCATTCAGAACTAAATTTGGATTGTATGAGTACACCGTCATGCCCTTTGGCCTGTGCAATGCCCCCGCTGCATTTCAGTTTTTTATTAACGAAGTGCTAAACGAATTTCTGGACATAAGCGTGATCGTATATATTGACGATATCTTGATTTATTCCAAGAATGAGGCAGAACATACTCAGCAAGTTAAGGCCGTGTTAGCAAAATTGCAAGACAACCACCTTTTTGTAAAACTTGAAAAATGTGTGATTAACACAAGACAGGTGGAATTCCTTGGTTATTGTCTCTCACCTGCTGGTATTATGATGGACAAGAAAAGGTGAGTGCTATTTTAGATTGGCCAGAACCCTCCTCGGTGAAAGAGGTTCAACGAGTTTTGGGCTTTGCCAATTTTTATAGACGCTTCATCCCTCAATTTGCGGAAACAGTGGTTCCCATTACAAAACTGTTAAAGAAAGGACAGCCATTCGACTGGTCTAAGGAGGCCTCACAGGCTTTTCAAACCTTAAAAGAAAAATTTACTTCAGCACCGGTGCTCCGACATCCTAATCCAGATTTGCCATTTTTTGTGGAAGCTGACGCTTCACAGGTGGCTGTGGGGGTGTTCTCTCTCAAAGGGACAAACAGGATGGTCAGTTGCATCCCGTGGCCTTTTATTCAAAGAAGATGCTTCCAGCAGAGCAAAATTACACAGTCATGGAAAGAGAATTGTTGGCAATCAAATTAGTATTTACTGAATGGCGTCATCATTTGATGGGAGCCAAATTCCCGGTTACAATTTTTAGCGACCATAAGAATTTGCAATTTTTTAGTTCAGTAAAAGCTCTCACTCCTCGACAGATGCGTTGGTTGAATTTCTTTAGCTCCTTTGATTTTGTAATCACATTCAGACCAGGTACCAAACAGGTGTTATCGGATCTGTTGTCTAGGTACGGGCACACAATTGAGTCTAAGAAAGAGACAGATAATCCCTCTATTATTCCACCACAAAAAATTGTAGCACCCTTAAGTACCCCTGATTTTATGACTCAGCTTAGACAACTACATTTAAAGGAATAAGTGAAAGAGTGGTTGCAAGACTCAAAGAATTCCCTCCAAGAAGGTCTGCTTTACCATGAAGATTTGTTATATGTACCTAGTGCAGACTTACAACTAAAGGTTATGCAGTGGAATCATGAGTCACCTCTTGCTGGTCATCCTGGAGCTCAGAAAACGTTAGACAATTGTCGAAAACATTTTTGGTGGCCTACTTTAGTAAAAGATGTTAAAGAATTTGTGGCAACCTGTCCCATTTGTGCCAGTAATAAATCCTCTCACACCGCTCCTGCTGGCTTACTCCAACCCTTACCTGTGCCCCCCAACCCTGGCACACGATAAGTGTGGATTTTATCACTGGACTTCCGCTGTCAAATGGTCACAACACAATTTTGGTGGTGGTGGATTATTTGTCCAAAATGGCCCATTTTGTTCCCTTATCAAAACTCCCCTCTGCAATGGAGTTTAGTCATATCTTCCTATCGCAGATTGTGAGATTACATGGCTTGCCAAATAAGATTGTTTCGGACAGAGGTAGTCAATTTGTGTCAAAGTTCTGGAAACACTTTTGTGAGTTATTGAAGGTAAAGGTAGCTCTGTCCACAGCTTATCACCCAGAAACTGATGGCCAGACGGAAAGGGCGAACCAGACCTTACTACAAACCCTACGATGCCTAATGGCAGAATTCACTAGTCACTGGGACAAAGCTTTAGCTCTAGCTGAATTCTGTTACAACAATAGCATTCATGTGTCTACACAATGTTCCCCATTCTACTTTTTACAAGGTTTTCATCCCAAATCGCTACCTCTGTCTGTAGAACGGTCTTGTTTACCAGCCGTGACGGATCGATTACACAATTTATTAGACATACAGGCAAGAGCAGTGAAACATTTAACAAAGTACAAGGAACGAATGAAAACTCAAGCTGATAAACATAGAATTCCAGCCCCTAATTTTAAGGTAGGAGACAAGGTGTGGTTGTCAACCAAGAATTTACAATTAGCAGGACCTAGGAAACTGCAGCCAAAATATATTGGGCCTTTTAGCGTCATTCAAATATTGACCCCCGTATCAGTAAAACTACTCTTACCCCCGAGTATTCTGTGCATCCTACCTTTCATGTATCGTTACTAAAAACTTATAATCCGCTCACTAGACAAGACCCCCCTCCTCCTCCTGTTGTTATAGATGGGCGTTTAGAGTATGAGGTTCAGAAAATCCTAGATGCAAAACGACTGCAAGGAAAGTTGCACTACTTAATTGCTTGGAAGGGTTATCCAGTAGAAGAAAACTCTTGGGAACCGGCTTCGGCAGTGCACGCCTCTCGGTTGATTAGAGCCTTTTACCTCAGAAATCCACACAAACCACGGCCAGTGGGGAGGCCTTTGAGGGGAGCGACTGTTGGGGTTTGTAGAGCGCAGCCGTCATAATTGCCCTCCAGTTTCAAATTGGAAAGAACTGTTTGACCTAGTGTTAAACACAGCAAGGTAAGCTTGACCAAACTGTGTTTAACTGGTCAGGTTTACTCTGTGGTAACACCATCTCTATTGTCAGCATTGCTTTGTAACTGGTCAATGTTGCCCTTTTTGTAAGCCCATGTTAAAACGATTGAGCTTCCGATTCTGCTGCTATTTGTATTTGTCAGTGCTTTATTTTTGTTTCCATAAGACTGTCACTGGACTCGAGCAACAGGGAACAGGTGCGCTGCCTTGTGTGCACGTTGCTTTCCTTTTACGCTGTTAGACGCGTGTCTAGCAACGTGCAGAGAAACCCCACCCTTCTGCAGCTATAAAAGACTGCCGCCCCGCTTACGCATGCTTGTGTTCGTTTACCGCTATCCAGCATCTCCACTTACCTGGAATCTCCCGACGGCGCTGCACGCTCAGGTCTCCTCTTCGACTTCCGGTTTTCTTCCGGCTTTCGTTGCACTCCTCTGCCTTGGCGATTCATTTCCTGGTCCATCCCCCGACAATCTTCCGGCGCTCACTTCCTGGTCCAGTTTCTTCATCCGACCTGCAACAGAGAAAAAGAAGAAACAGAATCAACAGACAAAGTAAGAACGTTCCGCTTGCGGAGCGCGCTCGCATGCATGCATGTAAGACAATTGAAACTGTAAAAAAGAAAGGAGATACTTATCTCAAAACTGTTTGGCTGAAGTAAGCCTTCCTGCCGCGAACTTCTAACTAAAGACCTAAGACACACAAAAGAGAAAAAACAACGCAAGGGTTACAACAGAGTTACTGAAAGAAGGCTCTGTGAATCAATCATTGCAAAGAACAATTTTGCTCACTTTGTTTCTTATTTGGGGCATTCGTAAAGCGTCACAAGAAACCTGACGTTGTGTAAGTGGTCTAAAAACGAGGTGTACATTTATGTAAGGTGCAATACGAATCGTCTAAACTGATGTGTTTATATTTGTTACAGAAAAGAGAAAGAGAGAGAGACAAGCATTTTTAAATCATCTCTGAATATAAAGGATAAACGCAAAGGTATTGACAGGGCAAAGAATAGCATTAACGTTAGATACATGTGGATGACTGTCTTAGAAGTAAATAGTGTTGCACTCATTGTTGTTTATTGTTTTATAGGCAATGGACCGCGACAGAGGTTGCCGTCAGATGTGTTCTTACTGAAGTGAAGAGAGTGGCGAGAGTGTCCTTTTATTTATCGTTTTGGTTCTTTTGTCCCTTTTTTCCCCTTCCCCCGAGGACCTAAGAATCCAAGCTGATAATTGACAGAGGTTTAGGAGGAACTAGGTCTTAGGGGGCATAGGAAAATATCTTCTCATCTCTCATCTGGAACGCCTGGATTTCAGGTGAGTGAAGGTTAACACTGGGTGTGTTGCAGGACATTTGGGATGTGCTTAGTTTAGCATTGTGAGTCCCAGCTGCAGTGTAGTCTTTGGGTACACTGCACTTCCACTGTTTACATTGCAACACTGTGGTATGACATAAGTGATTTGCACTTTGCCCAAAAAAAGGCCAGACACTGCTGCAGGGCAGCATGATCGTTGTTAGTGTTGCAGTGTGTGATGCCTGGCATAGTGTACACAATGTGGGTCAATTTTGAACAGAGACTTGTGCATGGTGACTACAACACAACTGTTTTGCATTATTTGTGTCGGTAACTGTGGACTAAATGGCATGGTGTCATGTGCGGCTGCACAGACGTCACATGCCTATGAGTGGGACAAGTTCTCCATCCTGCTCAGCTGTGGTCCAAGGGGGCCTGGTGGGAGTTGTAGTGCAGGCCTCCCTATTCCACAGACACCTCCCTGTAAAGATGGCTACCTACCTGTTAGGTGAGGGTGAAGCACACAATGGCTGAGGCATGCTTCTGGGTGGGACAAGTGCTCCATCCTGCTCAGCTGTGGGCCAAGGGGCCTGGTGGGAGTTGTAGTGCAGGCTTCCCAAACACCCACCCACCTCCCTGTAGGGATGGCTACCTACCTGTTAGGTTCAGGGTGAGCAATGCTATGATTGGCACATGGGTTGGGGTGGAGGGCTACATCTTCCGCAGCTGTAGGACAAGGGGGCCTGGTGGGAGTTGTAGTGCAGGCCTCCCTATTCCACAGACACCTCCCTGTAAAGATAGCTACCTACCTGTTAGGTGAGGGTTAAGCACACAATGGCTGAGGCATGCTTCTGGGTGGGACAAGTGCTCCTTCCTGCTCAGCTGTGGGCCAAGGGGGCCTGGTGGGAGTTGTAGTGCAGGCTTCCCAAACACCCACCCACCTCCCTGTAGGGACGGCTACCTACCTGTTAGGTTCAGGTGAGCAATGCTATGGTTGGCACATGGGTTGGGGTGGAGGGCTACATCTTGCGCAGCTGTAGGACAAGGGGGCCTGGTGGGAGCTGTAGTGCAGGCCTCCCTATTCCACAGACACCTCCCCTGTAAAGATGGCTACCTACCTGTTAGGTGAGGGTGAAGCACACAATGGCTGAGGCATGCTTCTGGTGGGACAAGTGCTCCATCCTGCTCAGCTGTGGGCCAAGGGGGCCTGGTGGGAGTTGTAGTGCAGGCTTCCAAACACCCACCCACCTCCCTGTAGGGATGGCTACCTACCTGTTAGGTTCAGGTGAGCAATGCTATGGTTGGCACATGGGTTGGGGTGGAGGGCTACATCTTGCGCAGCTGTAGGACAAGGGGGCCTGGTGGGAGTTGTAGTGCAGGCCCCCCTATTTCACAGATGCCTCCCTGTAAAGATGGCTACCTACCTGTTAGGTGAGGGTGAAGCACACAATGGCTGAGGCATGCTTCTGGGTGGGACAAGTGCTCCTTCCTGCTCAGCTGTGGGCCAAGGGGCCCTGGTGGGAGTTGTAGTGCTGGCAGCATGTACACATGTACCCATGGTGATGTTGCTAGCTACTTTTGGGGGCTTCAGGGGAGTGTCTGTTGAATCTGTGAGAGATGTGTTGGGGGGAGTGCTGTGCACATGAATACATTTGTACCTAGGAGGTATTACTTTGTAGTAGTGCAAGACAGTACATTTGTGTGATGTTAGGCATTTGTTTGTACTTACCAGCCTCCACTCCCCCGGGTATTCCTGAGAGACTCTCTGGATGTAGAATGTCAAGCACCTTCTCCTCCCATTCAGTGAATGTTTTGAGTGGAACGGGAGGGCCACTGCCTGTCCTGTGAGCCAGCTCATGGTTCTTGGCTCTCTTCTTTTGACCACTGCTTCAGATCGTGCCACCTCTTCACGATTTCATCTCTATTGCGTGGCACGGTCCCTACTGCATTTACCTTCTCTACTAACCTTCTACACATTAGCTGCTTCTTGTTGCTAGTGGTGTCTGTTGGACCTGGTTACCAAACAATTGTGGTTCTACCCTGATTATCTCATCAACCATGACCCTCAACTCACTCTCAGTGAATTTGGGCATTCTCTGTGGTGACATGGTGTGTGATGTGTCAAGGTGTTTAAGGTGCAGGTTTGGAAGTGGAAGTGGTGGTTGTGATGTGTATGGTGTGTGCTGTGCAAAGGTGTTAGAGGTGCAGGTGTGGAAGTGGTGGTGGTGGTGGTGATGTGCGTGTGTTGTGCAGATTTGCCTCTCCTGTCATCTGTGGTGGATGTCCCCTCAGTTGTGGAGCTTTGCAAAGGATTGTGGTCTGTTGGGGGCTGGATTTATACTGTGTGTCTGTGGGTGTGTCAGGATGGGGTATTGGTAGCAGGTGTGGTGTGTGTGTGTACCTGGGATTTGTAGTTTTGGAATTTCCCATGGGGGTGTGTCTTTGGGCTGTGTTAGGTATTTTTGGGTGCATGCCTTGTTTGGTTGGTGCACTTTGTGGCCATTTTGTGTGATTTTCTCGCGACAGCCATTTTTTTAACGGAGCGTCCGCAGCGGTGGCTCGGCTACGGCGCTTCCTCCCGTCTTACTGATTCATCAATGTTGTCGATCGCGTGCGGGCGGTAACAGCGCACTGCACCGCGGGGATGTCGGGAATATCATAATTTCGATGGCGGTGTCTCCGCTGTGGTTGCGGTCGCTTGGGCTGTTTCTGCTGCGAGACCGACCGCCGCCGGACGGGTTTGGGCCTTCTCCGCAGGTGAACGGCGGTTCTCGGGTCTCCTTTCCGCCGCCGTTGGATTTTTACCGCCAAAGATCATAATCTAGCCAGCCGGTTTTACCTGCGGTAGCGGCGGGCGGTGATTTCCCGCTACCATGGCGGTCGGTTGTTTTTCTGTCCGCCATCGTAATGACCTCCAAAGTAACTAAATTAAAATAAATATCTTAAATAATGTACTACATTATAACCTTATAGAAAAAATACTTACATATTACTAAATATACACATAATATAACTAAATAAACCATAATTTAACATTATTTAGAGTTTGCCAAATAAGGAAACAACTGCCAAAAAAATTTAAACCCACGCTTCAAAAACCAATGAAAAATAACTACAAACCAGATATACCAATAAAAATGAAACTGCAATTAAATAAACACTATATAAACAAATCAAAATTCAACATAAATCTGTATTATACCAGTAAAGACCAGAAGAAGCAAAATCTCTACCGGATTTCTTCAAGAACATCACACTGCCACATCTAAAACTTCTAATTCAACTTTACAAAGTAAGTGAAATATGGTACTTATTTCATAATGTAACAACATAAAACTAAACTAATCTTAAACAAACTAAACAAATAACCTAATATTCTTATAAACTATATCTCTCTACAGAATATCCAAACTACACTCAACTAACTACAAACAACATCCAAGAAAGAAAGTATAAATTATAAAAATACTAATCCAATAACTAAAACTCCCAACCAAAAAACCCCACTAACTACCCACTCCCCAAAATACAAAAAATACTGTTAAAAAATTAAATAAAAATATTTTTTTCTTCAACAGAATAAAAACCAGGCAATGCATCCAAAGACCAACAGAAAACTTCACAAAAGCCAACACTATCCACAGTACCAAACAGGTAAGTATTTTTACATTTTTTTTACTGTTTTTAATACAATAAATACATGTAAAATATATTTAACATTTTCTAAATACATTTCTCATCACAGTTCAAATATCAAAATGACTGAAGATGCAAAATTCATAACATCACAAAAAGGGAAACGTTTACTGTGTTACATGGGATGTGTATACACCCAAGAGAAACAAACAGCCGACAAGATTAATTGAAAATGCACCAAATCATATTCCAATGCATGCTTTTGGGAGGGCAACAACAGACATAACTACCCCCTAACATAGCAGAGATAGAAGTAAGAGATGTTTTAGAAACTCTTAAAAACGCTACTACTAGCTCTCAGAAACCCACAAACAGAAAAGCTAAAGAATATCCTATCCCAAGTTGTTGAACATATAACAGGACAATTACCCTCAATCTCAACTTTAATTGCTATAACTAAGAAAGCTACTGCTGACACCCCACCTGCCCCAAAACATTCAGTGAGGTTCAAATACCACCTGAACTGACTCTAACTCTTAACAAAGAACAGTTCCTTCTTTATGATAAAAATCTAATGAAAACAGAATTTTAATCTTTACAACTCTCACAAACCTACTAAAACTTCAATCTTGTGAAACATGGATAATGGATGGTACATTTAAAATATGTCCCAAACCATTTTTCCAATTATACACAATCCATGGACAGTACCACAATAGCAACATCTCCTTCATTTATGCACTATTACATAACAAACAAACAACTACCTATGTAGAAGTGCTAACAAAAAATAAAGCAAGAAACTAATACCCACTACCCACAAAAAATATCATTGACTTTCAACAGTCAATGATACAAGACATCCAGAAAAATTACCCTCATGCAACAATACAAGGTTGCTATTACCATTTTAATCAAAGCTTATGGATACACCTTCAAAAATCTACCCATAAGACCTCATTAGGTCTGACCGCCATCCATTCGGAAACGGGACAGCCCGACTACTACTCGGCGGTCCCGCAAGCTGAATTGGGATGCGACCACCACCATGGCGGTCGCAATGTCTATATTTTGTATTGCGGCGGGTGCTGTGGGCTGCAGCACACGCTGCAGTACAAAAAATAGGCATTACACATATCCCTGCACTACGTGGCAGGCACCATGCTGTGCACTATGGGTGGCAGTACCCTAGCTCAGGAAGCAAAACTAATAACGTAGTGGAAGGAAGGCATAATGCCTTCCCATCCACAATGGGAAGAACCCAACCTACATTACATAAATTACTAGAATCGATCCAAAAAGCACAAAGCTACCAACCACTAAGGGCCCGATTGCGATGTCGTCAGGAAAGGCATCCTAAAGCCTTCCGGAGTCAGCCCTTCCTACAGACACGTACTCAACTTCGGTTTACCCCACTGACGCATTACGATGCCTAAAACCCATTACTTATCAACCGACTTGGTTACCTCGATTCCGGATGGATATTCCCAACAAAACACCTTCAAAATCGTCAAATGGAGCCGTCTGGAGCTACTTCCGATGTCCGATTCCCACCGGGCCAAGTACGATGCGTACTTCCGACGCGCCGAATCTGTCACCACAACCAACGCATCAGAGCAGTTGAAAGGGGAGTATTTAAAGTCCGAATCATGCCACAACATGGTTCCTGGGACCGAGACTGTGCAGCTATGGATCCCATCACTCATGTTATGCCTCTACTCTACGTTTACGATGAATACTACAACCCAAACCGACACAGTCATTGCAGACGGTAAATTAGACACCTACCCCTACACAATAACGCAACTACCCCATGAAACACAATACAAGAGAAAGCAGGGGCGCAACTACAGTCAAATTGGGGGGGTGAATACTTCAAGCAATGTAGAGGCACTTTTAGGGGGGCTAAAACTCCCATCAATGTGCAGCCAATGAGGGGTGTGAGGGTCCAATACCCCCGGCAATGTAGAGCCAATCTGGGGTTTGGGGGCTAATACCCCCAGCAATGTAGAGTCAATTTGGGGGTTGGTGGGCTAATACCCCCAGCAATGTAAAGCCAATTTTAGGGTTGGAAGCTAATACCCCCAAAAATGTAAAGCCAATTTTGGGGATGGGGGATAAACCCCCAGCAATGTAAAGCCAATTTTGGGGTTGGAGGGTTAATACCCCCCAGCAATGTAAAGCCAATTTTGGGGTTGGGGGCTAATACCCCCAGCAATGTAGAGTCAATTTGGAGGTTGGGGGGGTAATACCCCCAGCAATGTAGAGCCAATTTTGGGGCTTGGGGGCTAATACCCTCAGCAATGTTGAGTCAATTTGGGGGTTGGGGGGCTAATATCCCCAGCAATGTAAAGCCAATCTGGGGTTTGGGGGCAAATACTCCCAGCAAAGTAGAGCCAATTTTGGGGTTTGGGGGCTAATACCCCCAGCAATGTAGAGTCAATTTGGGGGTTGGGAGGCTAATACTCCCAGCAATGTAAAGCCAAGTTTGGAGTTGGGGGCTACTACCCACAGCAATGTAGAATCAATTTTGGGGTTGGGGGGTTAATACCCCGAGCAATGTGTACTTGAACTATGTAACTGGTGCTCATGCAAAGTGCCTCAATACCTATAGTTGGAGTACATGCTGCAGAAAATTACCAAAAACAAAGCCAAAGCTCACTTTGCAGGAAATGCATTCTCCCACTGTGGCAGCAAAAGGAACTGGCAACTTTGAGGAATGGGCAGAGTGGAGATGCTGGTGCTCTAGGGACTGCTGAAAAACAAACAAAGCCTCATCATCTAGTAAATGGTCCCTTAAATACCTGTGAAATACTTGGGTGCTGATGCGCAAACACGTGCCTTGCCAGAAGCAGTGTCATCTCCCCCACCCGCACATCACTTTAAGGTCATGGCAGGTGCAGAGAGGCTGCATTGCATGTAGGGGCCTTGCAGGGAGGCAAGTCACATTTGGCCAGTCTAACCTACCCCCACCTCCTTGATCAGCAGCAGTGTGCCTTTTTGAAACCCCCCTTAACAGGTAAAAGCACAGAGGCTACAATAAAAGAGATGATCACGGATTGTGTGCCAATTACTTTCAGAGTGCCCAAGCATCATTGGGATCCCAATCCGACCATGGGTCCATAGCATGTCGTGTATGTCCAATGAGGGAAAGTCATCATCATGTAGGTACACTTAGCCCGCTAAATACTAGGACAAACACACATTTGACAGTGGAACAGGAATTGCCATAACCACACATATGTATGTATTACAAAGTTAATACATGAGTCCACCACAACACACACTGAAACATCGCAGGGCAATAACTCCAATGTACTCACAATAGTATGACATTGTGATGCGTCTGTGTACACTAAAGCCCAGAGGATATTGGCCAAGACAACACACTAGTCCACAAACCCAGCCACTCACTACTGATTTCAGTGCCTCCCACTACAACAACACAGAAGTGGTTGTGTCACAGTCGTCAGGGAAATATTTGTAGACAAAATCCATCTTGGATTTGAAAGAAGCATGGGCCAACAACAATGTACGATACAGTCACCATGTATGGACTGGGGCGCTGCACACAACTCCCAATCTGTATGTGTACGCGGTCATCTTAAGAGAATGTCATTCAGAGAAACTCTGCATCTAGCTCATGAGGCTGTAGTGTGTGCCGCAAAACAATAATCCCATTTTGAATGTGCACATTGTGTCCTGTAGAGAAGTAGGAGTACGCATGAGTCTCAGGATATAGGATCCACCAACAGTGTTGGTGGGTCTAGTGCACAGCCCATTGTGTAAGATAAGCTGCCTGAATGGGTGAGAATGCTGGGGGGTGGCTCAAACTGTGGCTCTCCAACACAATTGATATAGCAATCCTCAAGCCTGGGGATATGGGTACATCTTGTGAGGATTAAAAATATGTGCAGAGTGAAGTCTGCTTTGGCCACATTTGGCACTGAAACACTGTCTCAAAATCTATGAAAATGTCAAGGAGACCTTTAACCAAGGCATATTGGCATCAGGCTCTTGGGCAGTGTTTAATGGGCAAAATGGGAGCCCTCATGGACACACACAAGGGCTACCCTTGCCAAACCAGATTAGAGGTTCCAAAATGTTGACAATCCAAACACTTATGGAACTGGGTGTACTGTTCCAGTGTCACATGTGTGTTTGCTTACAGTACAATATGTTTTCATCAGCACAATCAGAGATATCATCACAATGAGTCCATCTCCCTTGGTGTTCCCATACCTTGGAAATTCAAAGTCAGAATGCCACCAATACCCATGCGTGCGTAGTCTACTGGGAAATGTGGGGATGCGTTTCTGGAGTAGTCTGACCCCAGGTGGCACAACCACACACATCTTTGACTTTTCAATTGAGGGGGCAGTAGCCCTCTAAGCAATAGACTGCCATCCAATATTCCGGAATCATGACATTGCAATATTAGCAATCACCACCTCCATCCCAGGGCAGTATCCAAGGGCAAGAACGACCAATAACTGATGACCACTACCTACAACGGGTAACTCACCACATATGCCCACAGATAACTCAGACAAGGCAAGGCTAGGTGGATCCTACTTGTCCTCTGATGCCAATAGGTCTTGCATATGACAGTGTACTCAAAGTGGCCATTAAAAGAATCAGTCATGAACATCCATTGGCAGACAGAAAGCTGCAGCAAACACATTCCACATCTTCATACTGGCAACTGTTTTTGCCTACTTACATACACTTAATCTACACATGTGCACATTTCATCATTACCTCATGGCCTGCATGAACTCTACTTGTGCGGGTATGACCCCTCTCACATCCACTTCAAAGTACATGCTCATCTCTCAAAACTATCATACACACAAGCACATCATAAGCCCCCTCTGGTGCAGCTAGCCAGAAAAGCATTCTGCCCCACAAGCTACAGCCTTGTACTCAAACTCTTCAAACCTGATTCTGACAATCTCACACTGGTGCTGCCCTTCTCACATCCACACCTACATGCACAGCACCACTCATCTTCAATATGTACACAATACCTCTCACATGCATAAAATGCACACAATGTACTGTACTCATCACCTCCTCAGCAGACGTCAAACGTAACATGTCAAATGGACCACTCTCATCACCATTTGCACCCTCAGTAATGTCTTGGACTGCACTCATATCACAACGTGCAGCATCACAACCCACTCTGACATGCATACTTTATGCATCACCACATCTCACAACAAGATACTTACATTGCTCAATGAATATGTCCTCCGTCATTCACGTATCACCACACACCCACCCTACTCTGCTTCAGTTCTATAGATTGTCATTTTGATAACAGATGCATGCACAGATGCAAACACAACATACACCAACTGTACAGCACCTCACATTTCACCGTTCAGCACCCTAAATTACACAACTTGTGTATATCCTATACATACACTTATCCACTTTGTTGAATATGATTAGTTTAACGTTGTATCACTGTGGCCCTGTCACATCCACATATGACTGCCATGCACCATACCCCCTTTGACTTATGCACATTATCAACTACCCTCAAACATTGAAACTGTACTGTTACAGTCATCTCTAACAATAGTGATACCAAAGGGGACGATGGACGGAGCGTTTGAGCTAATCAAACACTCACCCCCAGTCAACTGATCTGGGTTTAATCCATCATCATTCTTTAGCTCACTCCACCACCCCAGTTCAGACATGGCCATATGCAAATCAGTCTGACCCTGTGCCTCATGGGAACAGTCCAGCCCGAACTGCCAAGCCATGTCGTCCCTGGACCAGAAACAAGCATCCTGGGACCGGTTTCTGGCATTTCAGCCGTCATCAGCCAGGCTAGCTTGAATCCAGTGGCAAAGTGAGCAAGGGACCCACGTCTGGGCATACCCTGCCAACTTAGGGCGAACAAAGCGATACCAAAGGGGACGATGGACGGAGCGTTTGAGCTAATCAAACACTCACCCCAGTCAACTGATCTGGGTTTAATCCATCATCATTCTTTAGCTCACTCCACCACCCCAGTTCAGACATGGCCATATGCAAATCAGTCTGACCCTGTGCCTCATGGGAACAGTCCAGCCCGAACTGCCAAGCCATGTCGTCCCTGGACCAGAAACAAGCATCCTGGGACCGGTTTCTGGCATTTCAGCCGTCATCAGCCAGGCTAGCTTGAATCCAGTGGCAAAGTGAGCAAGGGACCCACGTCTGGGCATACCCTGCCAACTTAGGGCGAACAAAGCGATACCAAAGGGGACGATGGACGGAGCGTTTGAGCTAATCAAACACTCACCCCCAGTCAACTGATCTGGGTTTAATCCATCATCATTCTTTAGCTCACTCCACCACCCCAGTTCAGACATGGCCATATGCAAATCAGTCTGACCCTGTGCCTCATGGGAACAGTCCAGCCCGAACTGCCAAGCCAGACGTGGGTCCCGTACTCTCCATGCCGCTGGAGTCAAGCTATCCTGGCTGAAGAGGGGTGAAACCCCGAAACCGGTCCTAGGATGCTTGTTTCCAGTCCAGGAGGACCTGGCTTGGCAGTTCGGGCTGGACTGTTCCCATAGGGCACAGGGTCAAGACTGATTTGCATATGGCTGGGTTCAAACTGGAATGGCATGGTGAGCAAAAAACGATGGATTTAGGCCCAGATCTCTGTACTGGGGTGAATGTATGACATTGTTCTGCATTCTGTCCATCAATTGTTGTTTTTGCATTTGTCACCCGAGTGGGACGGGTATGCCCAGACGTGGGTCCCGTACTCTCCATGCCGCTGGAGTCAAGCTATCCTGGCTGAAGAGGGGTGAAACCCCGAAACCGGTCCTAGGATGCTTGTTTCCAGTCCAGGGAGGACCTGGCTTGGCAGTTCGGGCTGGACTGTTCCCATAGGGCACAGGGTCAAGACTGATTTGCATATGGCTGGGTTCAAACTGGAATGGCATGGTGAGCAAAAACGATGGATTTAGGCCCAGATCTCTGTACTGGGGTGAATGTATGACATTGTTCTGCATTCTGTCCATCAATTGTTGTTTTTGCATTTGTCACCCCGAGTGGGACGGGTATGCCCAGACGTGGGTCCCGTACTCTCCATGCCGCTGGAGTCAAGCTATCCTGGCTGAAGAGGGGTGAAACCCCGAAACCGGTCCTAGGATGCTTGTTTCCAGTCCAGGGAGGACCTGGCTTGGCAGTTCGGGCTGGACTGTTCCCATAGGGCACAGGGTCAAGACTGATTTGCATATGGCTGGGTTCAAACTGGAATGGCATGGTGAGCAAAAAACGATGGATTTAGGCCCAGATCTCTGTACTGGGGTGAATGTATGACATTGTTCTGCATTCTGTCCATCAATTGTTGTTTTTGCATTTGTCACCCCGAGTGGGACGGGTATGCCCAGACGTGGGTCCCGTACTCTCCATGCCGCTGGAGTCAAGCTATCCTGGCTGAAGAGGGGTGAAACCCCGAAACCGGTCCTAGGATGCTTGTTTCCAGTCCAGGGAGGACCTGGCTTGGCAGTTCGGGCTGGACTGTTCCCATAGGGCACAGGGTCAAGACTGATTTGCATATGGCTGGGTTCAAACTGGAATGGCATGGTGAGCAAAAAACGATGGATTTAGGCCCAGATCTCTGTACTGGGGTGAATGTATGACATTGTTCTGCATTCTGTCCATCAATTGTTGTTTTTGCATCTCTAACAATAGTAGCACAGATTACAGCTCTCATCTCCTGCCATAATCAAACATTGTCTAGCTGGTTAAACCCCTATCACATCTACCTATTCCTATCATACCTTGCACAGCATTTAACCAGTCTTACAAACTTGCATACTCTGAATTCCACACCCGCATGTAAAACCACTCACATTGGGACAATGTGAATACTCTACATCTCCTACACGAGAACTGCCTATGAACTTAACTCATACCTTACACTCTGTCAACCTACACATTTGTCCAACCCCATTATGTAGGAGTCTCCACTCCATTTAAAAGTTTAAAACACTAGTCTCTCTCAACTCTACCCTTGTTTGAGCTAGCTTAGCACATGCAACATTAACCTTGCAAAACACACCTGCAGCTAGGCCTTACATTCAAAAATCTACATTCTCCCCTGTGTGGCAACTAAGAGCATGGATGTGACACTGGCTCCATTGGCATCTGCACAGCAGACGGACACACAACACTTATGTGCACTCACTGTCCAGTCGGCTTACCACATGTAGCACAGGGCAATCCAACAGACATAACAGCACTCCTAGTTCAGCTCCGTGTGATCTGGAACAGCATCAAGCATAGCTCAAAAGGACACCATTTTCAGTCATGCACAAATGACAACCTACACACAAATCATGTGCTCAACTATGACAGATGTGTGGTTGTAAAAATGAAATTCAAGCTTGGAGAGACAAAACACACCATCAACATGATGTGCCCAAACAAAAGCAGGATGGCATGACTCACATATGAATAAGAAAGCACTGGAACATTAAGACCACAGACACCTTGCAGAACAGGAATATCTGCAGAAAGTGTAGTCCTTGGAGGCAACATGGTCTGAAGACTGTGAGACTACTGCTCACCACGCACTCACCATGGGCACAGGAAATGTATCAGATGAGTGCACAGCCATAAAGGGAATTTGCCTACAGTGGCATTCCACCTGTAGCAAGGTTGTCATTGCCACTAGGCTACCAGATCTAAAGAAGACACAGACATGGGTCCACCACTATCAAGTCACATACAAGTATTGTATCATTACTTTTTGTACATGGGTACGTCCAAAGTCACTACCAAGTAGTCAAAATCCATATGAACCCAGGTGAATTGATGAGACAGGTGTCTTTCTGTACATCACAAACATATGCAGCATGCTCCTCCTAAACTGTTGCACTTTGAAACACTTGCACTATGTTGACATATGAAAGCATGACCTATGTGCAATTGTGATGTCAAAAAATAAAGGTTTGTGACTTCATGTCACCCTCATAGCCAAAACTGATGTAGACGATGACACCCAGCAAATGTAGACACCAAAATCGTGAATACATTCTGTCAAAGGCCACATACTCCATGAACCATATGCAGTACATGCCCTACTAACATCATTGTATACTTACACTACTAATTGTACATGATTTACAGTTAACTAAAAAACAATTTGTGGGACAGAGATCAGCAATAAAAAACTTGAAACAGGCTTTATTCTGCATGAAAAGGCAGAAACATACGATAACACAAGGCCAATGGCCAGTCCATAAATGTCCATATGCTCAATGAGCCAATAAATCTTGCCCATCGACTTATGCTTGCACTCAAACTGGAAGGGGTCCCCTCCCCTGGGAGGGGCATCTAGGGGGCATGCCAGGCACCAAAGGGACTGGTTTGGGTTTTTGGAGTGATGAGATCAGGAGGGGTGTGTGGATCCACTGCAGTGGTTGTGTCAGATTGAGGGGGCGGTGGGTCCACTGCAGTGGTAGGCTCAGACTGAGGGGGTGGACAGCTGTAGTGTGAGGGCTGGATGGAGGGGGGAGGGGCTGGGTTTAACCATTTTGGGGATGGTGTAGTCCTTTATGGTGTGGACAGGAATAGGGAGGGACTGAGACTTTTTGGGAGGGGGTTTTGTGTCGGAGATACTGGGCTGGGGAAGTATGGGTTGGTGGAGGGGGTTTGGGCTTGGGAGACCAAGTGAATTTTTGGGTGGGAGAGTTTGGCTGTTTCTTTTTCTCGGGGTGAGGGTGGCAGGTGGCAGGTTTAGATGTCAGGGCTGGGGGGTGGATTGCTTCTTCTCCTTGGGAGGGGTTTGGGGGTATCGGTAGGGAAGAGGCCCAGGTCACAGAGGTCACAGAGGTATTGTCTCTGGGCAGAGGGGGAACAGGAGAGTCAAGGGTAGGGGTTGTGGAGGCAGAGGGTTCTGAGGTCTGCGGAGTGTCTGTGGATACAGGTGTGTTGTTTGCTAGTATGACCCTGGTGGTGAGTGTGCTGTCTGTCTCTTGAGTGTGCGTGTGTGTGGGTTTGTCCTTGTGTCTGTGTGTTTGTGTGCTGCGTGTGACTGTTGAAGTGTGTGCGTGTGTATGTTTGTGTGTGCTTGGGTCAGGGAGGGTAGTTGGGACTGTGGATGGGGAAGAGGCAGGAGGGGGAGGGACTGCTGGAGCTGGGACACTGCTGCCGTCAGTGTGGAGGCCAGAGCCTGATTGGATCTCTGTAGGAAAGACATGTCTGAGTGAATGCCCTCCAGGAATGATACCATTTGTGTCAAATGATTGGTATGTACCTGGAGGACATTCAGCACTGCTGTCTGCCCCACAGAGATCTGCCTCAGGATGTCAATGGCCTCCACACTCAGGGCAGCAGGGGAGACCGGGGTGGGGAGTGAAGTGCCTGGCGCGAAGGAGATGGGTCCCCTGCCACAGAAGCAGCCACGGACACTGGGCCTGGGAGCTGCTGGGAAGGTGGAGATGGTAGTGGTGGTGGTGGTGGACTCCGATTGTAGAGGAATCATTTCCTGTCTCCTCCACCACCACATGGAAGTCATCAATGGAGCTGGAGTGGTCTTCAGATGCAACAGATGTTGTTTCAGACCTGCCCTCAGTGTGGCTCCCCTCACCTTCCGCGCCACTAGATCCATCCACGTCCGACTCGACACTGGACCCAGACTGGTGAACTGCTCCCCCTACATCCGTGGCACTGCCTCCTCTGCTGGCCGGCGCTGATGCTGTTTACAAGAATGAAAAAGAATCACATAAATCATCTGTATGTACATGACACATAGCTAACATCACAAATCTTCACATATCAAACACTACATCATTTTGACTAGTGCTATCATCTGTTCATACATTTATATACATGGCACTTGCCAGTCTGCCAATTAACCATTGGTCCCTCACACATGATGTTATCTGCAACATTGGGTGTATCAACATCAAATGCCACAACCACAATGTCAACTACTTCACTATGTAGCAGGTGATGTATTGTCTCTTGCACCTGACGATCTTGTGTCCTGACATACCTGTCTCATCTCCTGCAAGGGGGTTTAGAGCTCACAATGGGAACAGGATTCACACAATTGAATTAAGACATGGGATCCATTCTGCAATCCCTAGTCATCAAATTGGGAACCATTCACTCTGATGTCACAGGTCAAATGACTTCCTTGTTAAACTTTAAGCTGGCGTACTCATTGCATGAGTCATGTCACACAGATAACAGTGATTGTGCTCATTGGTCCTGTAACTCAGGTTCTCAACTGTCAGGTCACACATCTTATTGTGGATTCACCAAGGTATTAGGCATAGCTAGGGTGAGAGGCACAAGACACACTGTCTTGTGTCATCTATGCACAGTGTCATGTAGATGAATCAGAATGTCGTGCACATTGTGAACAGATTACCATTTTCAGATGTGAACAATGGTCAACACACTTCCAAGTATGATGACTGCATCTTCACAATGCTTCTGGTGGAACACCATGCCAATGGTCCATCTGGGTGCATTGTCTGTACAGACCATTAGTACTGCACCTCTATTCTTCATACGTCCAGTCAACCCTGTGTACTAATCCTGTCTAGAATGCAGAAGTTCCCATTTGTATGGCCCAAGTCTGAATGTCCCTCACTTCTATTAGACATATTGCACACTTTCTACGGCTTACATTGCTCTCATTTTCCATCTCATTTGGTTAGATTACTTCAAAATGATGCATATTTTACATCTCTCAATCTGACAGTGATGCATCATACACATGGTTAACAAAGCCTCAAGTATGAATGGTCAAGAGCATTTACACACAAGCCAACCGTTGTGAATGTGTATCCGACATCATACCGTACAATGTCAGCCATCTTACCACCAGTGACTACCTGTGTTTGACAATGAATGGCATGTTGTCACTGTTACAGAGCCAGACACATGGACTCACTCTTTTGGATGGAATGAATGGAACATTCCACATAATCATGTGTAAGGCCAGTGTGACAGGTGACCAGAGTTAGCATACCTGTAAATGGCCCATGGGATACATTTGGTTACACTGAGCACCACGACTGGAACCTAACATTGGTACACTGACCAAGCAAAACTCACCAAGGCCTCAACATTGATGTCACCTGCTGCCCGGATGTATAGCATGGGCTTTTCATACTTGAGTGCTCCAAGAACAACAAACTTCACAGCTTTGTTGAAACCACAATGAGAACAGGTCATACATTAGTCAATGTGCTGACACATGTTGAACAATAGCAGTACTCCAGAAGGTTATCGCCAGGCACATGTTGTTGTAATTTGTGCTGACCACATGAGCATGGCACTGTTGTATTCCGCTTTAGGTGTCCGTATATAGGTTTTCCTGATACATGTCCTTATATAGGCACAATTCGCATTGCCCTTATATAGGCATGAGATCCCAGTCCTTATTTAGGCATTAGCCATGCTATCCAAATACAGGCATGGTCACCTACATCCGTCCACCCTAAAGTCACAACGAGTTCTTAGAAACCAGACCCTTAAGCTCTTGGGAGTTCCCCTAGCACAGGATTATTGATTTCTCCAAGAACTCATTTATTATGCATGAACCGCTATTCCTTAAGGGTTCATTCCTGACGTCTTCCTCTGCCCAACTTTACGTCAATGCTAACATTCCAAGGCACCTACCGGGTATAAATATACCTTCCCTTGCCCAAGCAAGTAGGAGGAGACCTCGACTTTAGAGGAGCCCGTGTCCCGGCCTGACGCACTGACAAGAGACGCTGTCATCCCTGCTTGCAGAGAATCCAGCTTCCAGTGTTCTGACTCCCTTCGCGGGGTGTTAGAGTTCGAGACCCGGAAAGAGATTTACACCTCTCTCATTCTCAAGGTATGGAGCTGACTAGAACCAAGAGGGACTCTTGGCATACCGGAGACTTGGCATACAAGACTCTTGGCATACTATAGCATACCATATTATAGAATACATCACCTACTTCTTACCCTGCACTACACTTAGGTTAGGTACACTGGGGTAGAACGAGTTAGAGAAGCATCTTATGAGTACTCGCATTTTTAGCTTATGTTATTTATGTATATGAATATATGTGTCATAGCTAAAAGATAATGCTAGTGCAATATTATTTATTTCTACTGCTTACGCTGTACATAATATAACTCGCATACTGTCTTGTGATCATAACAGCTCATATCTCTTACACGAGAAACAAGACTGTTCAATAAATCCTTTTATTGAAACGCCCGTCTATTCTTTCTGTGTAACTCTGAAGAAACTAAGCATGCACGGTTAGCTGAGTGAAACTGTTATCTGGGGTTTCCACGATTCTGAGAGTGTTCCGATTCTAAAGGGAAACAAAGTTGTCATGTTTATGCGGTTGCCAGAAACTACTCCCTTCTTGTTTACAAGGAGTTTCTAGTGGCCTCTGAGTTAGCTGGCACAAAGTAATTAAGTTTAATATACTCGATAGGGACATACTGACCTCAGTGCTATGTCAAATCTATTGGGTATATTATTCCAATGCGCAGAGCCTATTAGGGAAATAGTAACTACACTACAGCACTACTGTCACTACCCTGAGCATAACTTCCTCACATGTCCCTGATGAAAGGGGCATGACCGGGCATCTAATAATCCTTGTGCATATGCATCTTTTAAAACTGAACAGTGGGTTTGGCTGACTTCCGACCTGCAGAAAGGGGCAGCAGGCTAAGATACTACAACATGCATGTTTGAAGAAAGCTGTGTGACAAGGCACATTCTCACTCCCTCCTTGCTTCTATGTGGCTTTCAACTGCCCATTCAGGTCCGGGAAGACCACCGCTAGGATATGGGGGGGTCAGGGTTCGGCATCCGCCTCTCTTGCCTGGAAGTGACAGGCCTAGCTGGACTTCCACGATCCTCTTGGTCCAGCCTCTTGGTCCTGCCACCTCTTGCGGCAATGACGGACGCGCTGAGTATCCAACCCCATGGAGAGCACCTCCGGGGCGATGGTCCTCCACAGCTGGGCCTTCTCATGGGAGTTGACCTGTAAGGATGACATGGTGACAGACCCTTAGTTCACATGCAACATGCTTCTGAGTCAGACACTTGTACACATATGTCATGGTCAGATGGGCAACAATATCTAAGCGGTAGGGAATTGACATTATGTGCAGTTGTCCTGTGTTCAATGATGACTCTGTCCCGTGAGAACAGTGATAGGATTTCCACCCCAGTACACACACTTCAACAGCAGTGCACCTGCCCAGAACAGTTAACTACACACTTTTAAACTTACAAAAAACACTGCGTACATGCTTGCCTATGAGATTCCTAATACTAGTAGTGCATGGTAATTGCACATGTCCAATGAAAATGCAGTGTGATCATCACTCACCTGCTCCTCTGGTTTGCCATAGAGCTGGCTGTACAGTGACAGGAGGGTGTCCAGCAGGCCCTGGTTTTCCTCTTCTGTGAATGGTGGGGCCCTGTACACTGTAAGTGCCATATTAGCTCCAAGAGGTTGTGGACATAGCAGCAGAGAGATGGGGAGGTGCAGGAATGATGCAGGTAGTACAGGCAAGTGAAGTCTCTAGGGAACAGGCAGACCTATATCTAAACAGTAGAGGTGGTCTTAATTCCATGTGGCCAAAGCGATACGTACGCATTGGTCACTTTTTCCGAATCGGTCCAACGCATAGCATTGCCTGCAGATGACACGCCCACAGCGACATTAAAAAAAATCATCGTTGCACCGCGATTGACTTTGATACATTGGTGATGGGAGGTTAGCAAGTCAGTTTCTAAGCGATGAGGATACAAACCGAAACGCGTGCCTCTCACCATAACAACTTGCAGCCAATGGCTGTGTCCGAATTGGTTAGGATGCGGCTACTGCTTCCTTTGAATACTCAACCACGTCTGTCACCATAACAACTTGCAGCCCATCGTTCAGTTCGAATTGGTTAGGATGCGGCTACCGCTTACTTTCAATAATCGGTCGGCAGGGCATGCACTTCTATAATTGATGTATTTTTGTGCAATACATGTGTGGAGACAGTTTTTTCAGGATGAAATGGAGCTTTAAATGAATAGCTCACACTCCCATGAGGAGCTAACTTTGGAGGGCACATGACACACTGATTTTGAGGCTGATACCAACATGATACAAAAGTACTCCATTTACACTCCTAGGCTTGGTCACAGTGCCAATGACTTTTTGGGGATGTACAAGTCCATTCTTGACATATTCACTGCATTTGGGGACTGTATTACCCAGTGTTCAATCTCTGAGATTTCTGACTGTAAATGTTGGGTGTTAAAGTCATGGATAAAGCATTTACCTATTAGTGGGTAGACTGCGACATAATGCAGTCACATCAGCTTGTGTTTGTTATGTGAATTACTAGTGTATCTTTGCGTTCCAGACTTAAGTGGATGATGGCTTCATATATGCAACACCTACATTGTTCATGTTTTGTGTATGTGATTGTATGTGTATTGCAGACATGACATGATGACAGTGTCCACCCTGTGACAGTAGTGTGCATGATTCTCATTGTGAGACGCTGTGTGTATCATGTGTCCAACATATCTGGCATTACGTGATCCTATTGTGGGTACCTTTCAACCATGTAATTGTTGTCACAAAGCTATATATTGGCTTATTTGGTGGGGAGTTATGGAGTATGTGATGCTTGATCACATGAACGGTGACAGACAGTAGAGACTTTTTACACTACAGCACTCTAATTGCTGTGTCACCATACCCTGGTAACATGTCTAGGAAGGGTACTAATGCTGTGATATGTATCTACGGTCAGCCTTATTCATTGAAATGTGTATTTCCAATGTTCTGTAGCTTTATTTGTGTTCAGATTTCATGTTCAGTTTGTCTCAATGCATGTTGCTTTGTACATTGTAAACTAACACCAACTCTGTTTACACTCTACACATAGGTATCACAGACGACCTCCAGTCTACAGGCCCTTTCCCAACCTCCACACCATGGAAGAACGGGATACGATTAAGGGATACCGTTTCACCTGGCCAAGTATTGAGGAGTTGTCTGAGCAGCACCACATTTGCAGCCTGGTCACACATATTCAACTGCGCTGACCACCAAGGTGAAGGTGATGGCAGCCTTACATTTCTTTGCCAGGGGTTCATTCCAACACACCGTGGCAACATCAGGTGGAATGTCCCAGGCAATGTTCAGCCATGTCCTTTGGGATGTGTTAGAGGCATTGCTACATTACCTGGACCAGTACATTAAGTTCCCAACACCTGGCGATTTGACAGACATCAAGGGGGAATTCTATGCCTTGGGACAGATACCACATGTCATTGGCTCTATTGATGGCACCCACATTCCTTTGATCCCACCACAAGCACATGAGCAAACATTCCGTAACCGCAAACATTAGCACTCGATCAAGATCCAGGTGGTATGTCTGGCTGACATGTCGATCTCCCATGTCTGCGCACGTTTCCCTGGCTCTGCACATGAAGCCTTCATCCTGAGGAACAGCGTCATCCCCCATTTGATGTCTCAGCTGCAACCTGACTGGGCCTGGCTTGTTGGTAGGTGATGTTGTATGTTTCTGTTCTGGTGTGTGTTGATTGTATGTCAGATAGTGCTCTATTGTCAGACAACTGATGTCTTTTCTGTGTTCAATGTAGAAGACTCTGGATCTCCAACCAGCCTTGGTTGCTGACACCACTCCGTAACCCTGTCACCGCTGCAGAAGTGAAGTTTAATGAGGCCCATGGTAAGACCAGGCGAGTGGTGGAGCAGACTTTTGGCCTACTGAAGACCAGATTCCACTGTCTGGATCGCACAGGAGGAGCCCTACAATATGCCCCATTGAAGGTGTGCAAGATCATCACTTCTTGCTGCATGCTCCACAACCTGGCTAAAAGGAAGGCAATACCTCTCATACTGGATGACGGAGACCAGCAGCTGCCAGCGAGGGAGGATCCAGGACTGGGACATGTTGCCAGTGGTGATGAAGAGGAGGGCTTGTATTTGCGACGGCAGCTCATCCACAACTTTTTTACATGAGTGTAAGTATGCAATGAGAGGAGGTGACAAACCCCAATTGTTTGTTTGTGTTTTGCTGGTATATAATGTTTATGTATGCGTGAGAGTGTATGATAATTGGCATGACCTTTTCCAATGAAATGGTTCAATTAAGTTTGCAGGTTAACATGTACAGTGCTATCATGAATCCTAGCTAGTGGGGGACGTGGCTACACGGGCAATGGAGTCGGACATGCTCAGTTAGAGCTCCGTCGCTGGCTCCCCTTTCCCTGCTACAAGTATCCGACACAGCGGACATTTGGAGCTGGTGTCCAGCTCTATTAAACCCTGGACTAACCTGGTGCCAAGCGGCGAAGTCTGTGTTAGCTGCGGATGCCAGGGATCACTGTCGGAGCCGGAAGCTGACTGAGGCGCCGAGCAGAGGAGCAGGTGACTCGAAAGGGTCTCGACGTGGATGCGCCCCTCCTGCTAGGCCGCACTGCGCAGTGAGAAGTGGCACGCCTCGACCCAAGACTCCCCCTGGCTGGTGTGGAGGCTGGGAGGGGGCTGGAGGGAGACAGAACCACAGCGCCACTACCGCTGGCCCGAAGCACAGCTGAGGATCTGCACGAGGAGCACGATCTATAACACGAGCAAGATTCATTGCGGCCCGCAGGAAGTCAGGCGGCTGGCAATAATTTAGTACAGACTGCCCAGAACCAGATACGTGGGGGAGGCACTACAGGAGAATTGCTGCAGCAGGCGAGTCCCCGCTAAATTCAAGGTGCCGCAGTGGAAGTTTGGGCAATTACAGTTTAACCAGCCATTGAAATATGCAACAAATAAATCTGGCAGGAAAGTAACCTGAGGCCCGGTGGTGACTTTTCCAAGTGAGTTCAAATCCCAGAAATGTGTAGAGCTAACACTAGAGGCTGGGAGACCGTGTGATTGTGGCTGAACTACATTAGATGTGACGCAGCAACCGGCACCCGGCTGAAATTATTGCGCAGGGGAAGGAAGAACTTTACGGCTAATAGTAGCCATGTAGCCTGAAGCCCGGGAGTGCCACTTCAACAATATCTGGTCTACAGATCCTGTGCCCTGTACTTGCCATCCCGAAAACCCAGAACAGGCCAGGCGCTTCACGAGGACCCTTGCGCAGGTTGGAGTTGGGGGGGTCATGTGCACTTGAAACCCTGGACAAGACGATTGTTGCTCCCGGGACGCAGGACTATACATAAACACACATCATAATGCGTTGGCTGGCCTCCCTCCCCCCCTCTCCATTATTTGGAACTAGCGGGACTGATTGGTGATCTCCTTTGACCCACCTTATATCTTTGGATTGGTCAGGCTACAGCCAACTACCTCACCTCGACTCTATGTCACGCGGAGGCAGACCATGGACTGGTGCTGGGGGCCTGCCGACCCAGCCCCCCCTGACCCACACCCAGTCCGACAAAATGCCCGGAGAAGAAACATCTGACCCGACCTCCTGCAAACTGGATGCTGTGTTGGCAGTGTGGAAAAGTTAAGTGAAACTATGACTCAGACCCATAATTCTCTAGAAAGTAAGATAGACAAGGTGGTCATTGATATGAATCTTCTTCATGCGGATCACCGCAAACTTACAGACAGAACATCCGCAATGGAGGCCTCCATGACAGAGATTTCTCCACCGATAACATCAGCGGAGAAACACATTAAGGACCTAGCTGCCCGGGTGGAGTTCTTGGAAAGAAGAACCGAAGACGCCGAAGGAAGATCGAGGCGCAATAATGTGCGTGTTGGGGGCCTGCAGGAGGGCACGGAAGGTAGCGACACAGTAGCTTATGCTGAATCCTGGCTTCGTGACTTGCTCCCGGAGGGAACACTCTCCCCCATTTCGTCATAGAACGAGCACACAGAGTACCAGCCAGGCCTCCGCCTCCGGGGTCCAATGCTAGGCCGCTCTTGATACGTCTGCTGAACTATAGGGACAGAGACGTCATTCTCCAAGAGACCAGGAAATTACAGGACATATATGTGGACAATCACAAAATCATGCTTTTCCCTGATTTCACAATGCTGGTGCAGAGGCAGAGATACTCTTTCATGGCAGTGAAGAGGAGGCTCCGGCAACAAGATCTTAAATATTCCCTGTTGTTCCCAGCCCACCTGAGGGTGGTGGCAAGTGGCAAAACTCATTTCTTCGACACTCCGGAGGCAGTGGTGGACTGGCTGGATGTGCGAGTCTCCGCGAGAGACGCTGCTTCGCCGACGGGAGAAAATGGCATGAACACGGACGGCTCATCTGGACGCCGCAGGAGGGAGAAAAGACGCAAAACAAAGCAAGCATCCCAAAACCTTGGCCCTAACCCGGAGCAGATGTTACAGGATCAACGCGATGCCCTTCAGGCAGCAGCGGAATTTGGAGGGACGCAAGGAGAAATGTCTTCTGTATCTAGCCTACAGGGACAAGAAAGGGAGGAACTCGCAGACATCAGATGAACTGCTGGCGGTCACTCCTCAGACTGCAGATGACATTGCTTAATATATGGTATAGAACTCTAGATAAGCGCCGTCTGGACTGCATTGCTGCATACGCAAGTATAATAAGTCCATATAGTTGATGTGCCACAAGGCTGAGTTGCTGTAATGTATATGCATGCTGGTATAGTATATTGCTTTTGGCGGTGGGGAGGGAGGTGGAGCTAGTGAAAGATGGGACTTGTGCCATATGCTATATGATTTCCCCTATAGCACCGGTTAATGTAGATTGCCATCAGATCCTGTTTCCTGCTTTCTTACCTGGGAAAGGGGGAGCCGCAGCGGTAAAGCACATTTTGTACTATATACACACTCCGCTCACAAGGAAACCCCCCTTGTCGTTGACAGAATGTCGTTTTCATTTTCTGTTTGGATGACTGCATGTTGCATTTTCGCACTTTTAGTATTGTCGGTTCTAGTTCATAGTAGTTTTGCCATCAGTCACGCGCTGGGTCGGTGCATACTGAGCAATAGATACACAGCCATCGCACAACAACTTTCACCTCAGTTAAGAGTCAAGCAGATTAATAAAGTAATTAGGCCATTCATAACATATATTCTATTTCATGATATGATACCATGGCGCCGATCACAATATGCACATGGAATGTGAGAGGCATCCACAGTCCGGCCCGTAGGTACCTCATTTACTCACATCTTAAAAGGCACCATGTACAGATTGCCCTTCTTCAAGAGACGCATCTGCCGGGGACTGAAGTGAAACAATTGCAAAGAAGATGGAGAGGACAGTTACATGCCACGGGCTACTCAGCATTCGCTAGGGGAGTTTTAATTTGGGTTAAACCAGGCACACCATTTCACATGGAGGGTTCACTCATTGACACGGAAGGTCGTTATGTTATAGTAAAGGGGAAACTAGATGGTCAGCCCGTAGTTATCGCATCTATATACGCACCGAACACTGATCAGGCAGCATTTCTGGAGGAACTGTTGAGCAAACTGTTCAATTGGCATCGGATCCCGATGATAGTCGGGGGAGATTATAACAGTGTGCTCGATGTCTCCCTGGATCACTCCTATCCTCCTCTCCTGGGGCGCCCACACATACTGCCATGAAGGCGCTGAATAGCTGAGCTACACAGTGGCATTTTACAGCGGTATGGAGACACAGAAACCCACACGATAGGGTGTGCTCATTCTACTCCGGGGCACACAGATTACACGTTCGCCTTGACCGCATAATGGTGTCCAACGACCTTTTAACAGCCATCGACAATCCACAATATCTGGGGAAAATACACTCGGACCATAACCCACACACATTACAGCTAGAATGGATCTGTAGCATGCCACCAGTTCCGAGGTGGTGCCTACAGACAGACATGCTATTGGACGCGGCATTCCGGGAGTTGTTGGAGACAGCAGCTGCACGATACTTTGAGGACAATACAAACACAGCCTCGTCAACATTGATAGAATGGAATGCCTTTAAGGTAGTTACTAGAGGACACCATCTCGGAACACAGGCTGGCATGCGTAAACATCTGGAGATAGACCACACTGTTGTAGAAAAGAAACTGGTGTCCCTCGAAAGAGAGGTGGTAGAGGGATCACATGAGAGGTTAGTTTGTTGCAGGGAGGAACATGACCGCTTGTAAGAAAGACTTTGTTGCCTTAATTATGCAGCACATTCAGAGCACACGCACCACCTGGGCGACAAGGCGGGCAGGCTTTTAGCCTGGCTGATCCATCAGGAGGATGTTATATCGCCCGTTACCTCTCTCCGGTCGGTACAGGGTGATAGAGTTTATTCACAACAAGGCATACCCCAGGAGTTCATAATGCACTATACTGCATTATATAAGTCCCATATCCAAGTCTCCAGAACGGACATTCGTGGATACCTAGTAAATATTGCCCTGCCACAGGTCACACATGAGCAACAACTTGAGCTCAACGACCCTAGTCTACTGGAGGAAATCAGGGCGACCATACGCGCACTGGCAAATGGCAAAACTCCGGGCCCAGATGGCTTGCCGGGGGAGTTCCACAAGGCCGATGTGGAGGTGCTGGCACTCCAACTAAAGAAGGTGTATGAGACTGCCATAGAAGACTCTATCCTCTCTGATATGCAAAATGCAGTGTTGCTGATCTCTCTCCCTAAGCCCGGTAGGGACCCAGAAGCACTGAGCTCGTACAGACCACTGGCGCTGCTTAATACTGACTACAAGGTCCTAGCATCTATACTAGCTGCACGCCTGGCCCCACTGGTGTGGAACCTAGTGCACATGGACCAGAACGGGTTTGTCCCCACCAGAAGTACAGCGCTTAACATACAAAGGCTTTTCAGGGTGCAACATCACGCGACAGATATTTGGCGTTGATCTGGCTGCTTGGTTTTAGACCTGGAAAAGGCATTTGACTCCTTGGAGTGGCCATACCTCTTCGAGGTGCTGTAAGGGTACGGGCTGGGCGACACGTTTCTACAAATGGTGCTGTTACTATATGTTAGACCCGGGATCCCTGGTTGGCTGAGGTAGGTACCTTAGGCCAAATAGGGACCCTCGTTTCCACATCAGGGAAAGGAAGGTCACCTTCTGAGATAGCCCCCGCTCACCCCCTTGGTAGCTTGGCACGAGCAGCCAGGCTTATCTTCAAGGCAAATGTGTAAAGTATTTGCAACCACGCTCACAGCAACCCAATGATGACACCACAAATGGACTCCACACGAGTTTTATAAAAATGAGTATAAATTTTATATGAAAAGATATACGGTAAGACCACACGATATATATCCAACATATGAGTATGTGTACTATCTCTCCTGGCTGGTTGTTAGGCTAGCCAGCCCTTGTAAGTTCTGACGATATTAATGAGCACTTCTAAACATTCCACTGTAATCCTAATACCATGTTATGCAGTTCGTAATGCTAGAATCAGACACTTGTGCAATGTAACAATAATGCAATGCGTAGCGCAACAATCAGGCACTTTGCAATGGAAAAGTAATGCAACGCGTAACGCAACAATCAGGCACTTTGCAGTGTAAAAATAATGCAATGCGTAATACAACTACCAAGTACGTCGTTATGCAGAAATAAGGCAATGCGTAATACACTAATCAGGTAGTTCGTTATGCAGGAATAATGCAATGCGTAATACGCTAATCAGGTAGTTCGTTATGCAGAAACAATGCAATGCGTCATACGACAATTAGGTAGTTCGTTATGCAGAAATGATGCAGTGTGTAATACGACAATCAGGTAGTTTGTTATGCAGAAATAAGGTAATGCGTAATACACTCCGGCACCGATCACGGTGCCTTAGGCGGTCTCTCCGCCACTCCTTCTGACTCGCAGTCAGCCTCTGTCAACAGTTGCCCCCAACACAGGTATGGTGTAACAAAAAGTGCAGATCTGCACTCCGGCCCCGGTACTTCCACTCCCTTGGCAATACGGGCCGCGATACGAGCCAAAGCAGAGGCTCGCGTTGCTGGACTGAGAGAGAGGCCGAGAGCGTCTCCCTCCGAGCGCGCACCCCGCCCCCAGGAGTCGACACACGTTACTTGGGGGCACGAAACCACTCTCCTCTCCTCTCCTCGTCCAACGACTGGGCCTCCGATGTAATCTTTGTGACTTGGCAACGGCGGGCTCGGGCCGGCGGCTCAGCTCCTCCGAGGCTGCTGGTCCGGGCCGCTAGTGCTACGAAGATCTCAGGCTGCCACGGGGCACACAGCGTCGCTGAGACTCCCTTGAGCTTCGGGTGCACGATCACTGGGCACTCCACACGTAGGTCTCAGGCTGCACGAAGAACACGCACACAGCGTCGCTGAGACTCACTTTAACTCCGGGTGCACGTTAACAAGGCAATCCTCTCGAAGGTCTCACGCTGCACAAAGCACACGCACACAGCGTCGATGAGACTCACTTGGACTCCGGGTGCACGATAACAAGGCAATCCTCACGAAGGTCTCACGCTGCACAAAGCACACGCACACAGCGTCGATGAGACTCACTTGGATTCCGGGTGTGCACGATAACAAGGCAATCCTCACGAAGGTCTCACGCTGCACAAAGCACATGCAC
This sequence comes from Calotriton arnoldi, assembly GCA_963921515.1. Lineage (NCBI taxonomy): Eukaryota > Metazoa > Chordata > Amphibia > Caudata > Salamandridae > Calotriton > Calotriton arnoldi. Next base: position 140,992 of record CAWUFW010018330.1, read on the forward strand.
ACAGCGTCGATGAGACTCACTTGGATTCCGGTGCACACGAAAACTGGACAATCCTCACAAAGGGTTCAGGCTGCAAAAAGCACAGGCACACAGCGTCGCTGATCCTCCCTTGGACTCCAGGTGCCCACGATCACAGGGCACTGCTTACGAGGGTCTCAGGCTGTAAAAAGCACACGCTGAGACTCTCCTGGAAACTTTTGTGTTCCTGAGTTTCCGCAACAGGGAGCCAGCTCACCTCGGGCCCTTGGGGATCAGTTACTTCAGGACACAGCACAGCAAAGTCCTTTCAAGCAAGGGGACACAGCACACAGCAAAGTCCCTTCAGCCTTTCCTTGTTAAAACAGCAAACTGCAGGCCAGTCCCAGAACACACAGCAAGGATCAGTCCTATCCTTCAGTCTCTTCAGTTGTTTCTTCCTTGGCAAAGGTTCCTCTTGACCACGAAGTATCTCCAGTCTTGTTCAATCTTGATCAAGCCATTTTCCAAAGTTCAGGGGCTTCAGCTCTCATAGTTATACCCCTCAATGGCTTTGAAGTCTTTGTGTTCAGGGGGCACTGACCCCTGTTCAAACCAGTTCTGGGTGCCTCCCTGCCAGTGACACCTTATTCCTTTGATTAGTGGGGGTCTGGATTCTCAATCATTCAGCAGGAGATGGGACAATTGTTTTATAGCAGCAACCCCGGCCTCTTCACCTCTAGGGGCTACCCTTCCCCCTGCACTCCAGATGCAGTTAAGCCTGTTGCTGTCTCACCTCCTCCCCTGGGTCAAGACATTCCCCAGATCCTATCGCTTTCAAATCCAGACGGTCAATCCACAAACCAGGCAGAGACACACAGAAATGTTAGAGCACAAAAACCCAGCCACTTCTAAAAGAGTGGCTTCTAAACACACAATGCATAAACCACCTTCATAAAAAGATGTGTTATTACATTGTGAGTTCAGGCATACTAAACTTCACCTTTCCATCTTAAGCCTTTGGTAAGATAGGCTGGAAAACATATTGCACAGCCTTCCCATTCTATCCTATGGGCAAGATGGCCTTTCAACAGTGAAAAACAAAATGGAGATTATTTCACTGTCAGGACATGGTAAACACATTAGTACATGTCCTACCTTTCACATGCACTGCACCCTGCCCAGGGGGTACCTTGGACCTACCATAGGGGTGTCTGATGTGCATAGAAAGGGAAGGGTAAGGTCTGGCAAGTGAGTGCACTTGTCAGACAACATGGCAGTTTAACAAACTGCGTGCAGGCCCTGCAATGGCAGGACTGAGTTCCCTTTTAAAAGCTACTTGTGTGGGTGGTACAAATAGTGCTGCAGGCCCACTAGTAGCATTTGCATTACCAGCCCTGGCACACATACTGCACTTTACTAGGGACTTTACCAGTAAGGCAAACATACCAATCATGGACAACCAATTACCATTACACTTTATACAGGGAGCACTTGCACTTTGACACTGTTTAGCAGTGGCAAAGTGTCCAAAGCATCTAAGTCAGTCAAAAATAGAGGAGGTAGAGGCAAGATGTCAGGGGTAATCACACCAAGAAATGCCAGGTCTAACACGTGTGTCCCCCAGCCGAAAAGTGGGGGGAACTACCCACCCTCATCGGTGTTCTCATCACAAAGGCGGAAAAATCTGGACAGACCGTCAGCATTGACATGTTCTGTTCCAGGGCGGTGTTCCACCGTGAAGTCCATTCCCTGTAGGGAGATGGACTATCTCAACAGTTTTGGGTTCTCACCCCTCATCTGCATCAACCATCTGAGGGGCCTGTGGTCGGTCTGAACCAGGAAGTGAGTCCCAAACAAGTAGGGCCTCAGCTTCTTCAGTGCCCAGACCACAGCAAAAGCTTCCCTTTCAATTGCACTCCACCTCTGTTCCCTGGGAAATAGCCTCCTGCTAATGAAAGCTATGGGTTAGTCCAAGCCCTCGTCATTCCATTGTGAGAGCACGGCTCCCACACCATGCTCTGAAGCATCTGTCTGCACCACAAACTCTTTGGAGAAATCAGGCACCTTGAGCATGGGTGCCATGCACATGGCAGTCTTCAGGGCATCAAAAGCGGTCTGGCAGGCATCAGTCCAGATCACCTTCTTGGGCTGTTTCTTTGATGTCAGTTCTGTCAAGGGGGCAACAATGGTGCCATACCCCTTCACGAACTGTCTGTAATACCCAGTGAGTCCTAGAAAGGCCCTCACTCCTGTCTTGGTCTTGGGGGGTTCCCAAGCCAGAATGGTATCAATCTTTGCCTGTAGGGGCGCCACCCATCCTCTCCCTACCTGGTGTCCTAAGTACACCACAGAACCCTGCCCTATCTGGCACTTACTTGCCTTGAAAGTTAGGCCCGCCCTCTGCAGGCCTTCAACACTTCACAGAGGTGCCACAAATGTTCCTCCCAACTGGAGCTGAACACAGCAATATCGTCCAGGTAGGCGGTGCTGAATTCCTCCAGCCCACTCAGCACCTGGTTCACCAGTCTCTGGAAGGTGGCAGGGGCGTTTTTTGACCTAAAGGGCATAACCCTGAACTCATAGTGCCCCTCTGACGTTGAGAACGCTGACCTCTCCTTGGCCCCTTCGGTCAAGGCAATCTGCCAGTACCCCAACGTCAAGTCAAATGTACTGAGGTACCGGGCAGCTCCCAGCCGATCCACGATCTCATCAGCTCTGGGGATGGGGTGAGTGTCAGTCTTAGTGACTGCAATGAGCCCACGGTAATCCACACAGAACCGGAGTTCTGGGGTGGCACCTGGCGCAGCAGCTTTTGGCAGAAGGACTACTGGGCTAGCCCAGGGGCTGCTGGATGGCTTAATCACCCCTAGCGCCAGCATCTTGGAAACCTCCTCCTTGATGCTGGCCCTGACCTTATCAGCTACTCTGTAAAAATGTTGTTTTACAGGCAGACTGTCTCCAGTGTCCACATCATGGATGCACCAATGGGTGACTCCTGGGATCAGGGAGAACAGGGAGGCGAACTGACCCAATACCTGGCGACAGTCCCTTTGCTGTTCCAGGGTCAGGGTAGGCGAGAGGTTCACCCCATCCACTGACCCATCCTTCTCATTGGCTGACAGGAGGTAAGGAAGAGGTTCACTCTCCTCTTCCGCCCCGTCATCTGTAGCCAAGAGCATGGTCACCTCAGACCTCTCAAAGTGGAGTTTGAGGTGGTTCACATGGAGGACCCTCAAAGGATTCCTAGGAGACCGGAAGTCAACCAGGTAGGTCACTTCACTCTGGTGCTCCACCACCTCATAAGGCCCAGTCCACTTGTCCTGGAACGCGCAAGGCTCCACTAGCGCCATCACCCACACTTTTTGCCCAGGTTGAAACTTGACCAGAGTGGCATTCTGGTCGTACCACTGTTTCATTTCTTCCTGGCCTGGCTTCTAAATTCACCTGAGCGAGTTGCCTGAAATGCCTAGTTTGGTTCCTGAAGGCCAGCATGTAGCTATATACATCCTGGGGGGTTTACTAGGAGCCTTCTCCCAGCCCTCCTTCACCAAACTCAAGGGTCCTCTTACAGGGTGCCCATACAGGAGCACAAAGGGGCTGAACCCTAAGGACTTCTGTGGCACCTCTCTGTAAGCAAACAGCAGGCATGGTAAAAGGACGTCCCACTTACGCCTCATGGGTTCCTCAAGACCCATAATCATGCCCTTCAGGGTCCGGTTAAATCTCTCAACCAGACCATTACCCTGGGGGTTGTAAGCCATTGTGAACTTGTAGGTCACACCGCACTCCTTCCACAGAGATTTCATATACCTAGATATGAAATTAGTACCCCTGTCGGACACCACCTCTCTGGGGAACCCCACGCGGGAGAAAATCCCCATCAGTGCATGGCCCACCACGGGAGCTGTCACCGTCCGGAGAGGGATGGCTTCCGGGTACCGGGTGGCATGGTCCACCAAGACCAGGATGAATCTGTTGCCCATGGCCGTCTTGGGAACCAGAGGCCCCACGATGTCAATGCCCACCCTTTCAAAGGGGGTGCTGACTACAGGGAAAGGTTGGAGGGGAACCTTACGCTTCCTTCCAATCTTACCACTTGCCTGGCAAGTCTGACAGGTCCTGCAATGAATATCAGAACTCTTGCACATTTAAGGCCAGTAAAAGTGGGTGACAAGCCTCTCAAAGGTCTTGTCCTGCCCCAAATGTCCTGCTAAAGGTACATCATGAGCCAATCCCAGTAGGAAGGCTCTGAAGCGCTGGGGTACCACCAGCGCACGGGCCTACCCAGGCTCAGCAACCCTAGGCTCACTATACAGGAGATCGTTTTCCCAGTAGATCAAGTGTGATCCTGACTGATCACCTGCTGCCTGGTTTGCTGCCTGTTGCCGCAAACCTACAAGAAAAGGGCACTTCTTCTGCTCCTCACAGAATTCTTCCCTGGAGGGCACTCCTTCCTGCTGCCATTGAGACAGCTCAGGGAGGTCCCCCAGTTCAGCCACTTGCTCCCCCTAGGCTCCAGGGCATCTCCCTCAAAGGGTACCTCCTCCTGGACTGTGGGAACTGTGGGGGCCCGTTTTCCGCACCCCCTGCCTCTTCTCTTTACGGCAGGCACCTGGGCCACTGTTTCAGACTCCAGGTCCTCTTGAACACCTTTACTGGCTGCCATAGACCGAGTGGTCACACAAGCCCACTCAGGCAGACCCAACATCTCCAAATGCGCCCGGCGCTCCACCTCCTTCCAGGGGGAACTCTCCAGGTCATTCCCCAGCAGACAGTCTACAGGCATGGACGGACTTACAACAACCTTCAAGGAACCTGAGACCCCCCCACTCAAAGGGAACCAGTGCCACCTTGCAGAGGCGCACTGAGTAGTCCGCTGTAACTACAGGGTGAAGCACATCGGGAATTACCTGCTCTTCAGACACCCACTGACACCTGACAGATGTCAAACTGGCTCCGGTGTCCCTCAGAGCCTCCACCCTCCTTCCATTGATGGTCACCCACTGCCTGTATTTCTTAGTATTCTCAGGCAGAGAGATTTCCTGGACCATCTCTCGATCTCCTAATGAGACCAGGATCATAACGGCTTGCTCCTCCCCATTCCAAGGACTCAATTCCTCCCCCAACGCTACACTCACTAATCCTGGTGCTGGAGCACCAGTGGGTGCAGATGACTTCTTGGGGCATTTAGGGGAAATATGAGCCACTTCTTTACAGAAGTAACAAGTAGGAGGACCTCGTTTGTCCCACTTGCCCTTTTGGGGCCAGGACCTCTTAGCCTTGTGGGACTGGGACCCTTTCACCTGGGAAATACTTTGGGGCCCTTTAGTGAACCCCTTGTGGTTACCCTTGTCCTCCCCCACCTACTGCGGGGGACCCTGTACACTTTTGGTAGTGGTACCTCCAATCCCCTTGTGGACCCGGGTACTGGTCCAGCGGTCCGCCTCTTCAGCAAGCTTACTGGGATCAGTCAGCTTACTGTCCAACAGATGCTGGCGCAGCTCTGGAACACATAGACTACTCAAGTGCTCCCAACTAATTAAATCGCATAAGCTCTTAAAATCAGTTGCCATGCTGCCCTTCATCCAACCATCCAGTGCACACATGTATGCATTCACACACTCAACCCAAGTACTGCATTCCAGTTTCTTGAAGTTCCTGAATTTCTGCCTGTACTGTTCAGGAGTGAGCCCATACCAGAGGCATAAAGCCTCCTTCATATTGGGGTAGGTCAGGGTTCCCGCCCTCTCTAGAGGGGGTAAAACATCCATCCCAGAAGCCTCAAAGTTTTTCCATAGGCCCACCCCCCAATGTTACGCAGGCACCTCATTCATCCTCAGTGCGATCTCATATGCCGTGAACCACGCATATATATCATCACCCCTCTGGTAATCTCGCACTAAGGGGTCGATTCCGATCTCGGCCGGAAGCGCACCTAACAGTATTCGTCCGGAAAAAATACAAGCCGAACGCGTGTTTCCCGACCGATTCGAACACTCGTCCGAACGAACAAGTACGATGCGCATAACAGCCCAGATTCCGAGCGAGCCGTACTCACCCATTTCAGCTCCTGTTCCCCGCCCGAGCCGGATCCGTAAACGCCGATTCGAGTCGCACGGAACCAAATACACAGCACCTTCCGGCTGGACTAGTACGATGCGCAGTCCGTACACGCTGAACCCGTCGCTACGTCCGGCACGTTTGAGCATCCGGGAGAGCCGTACATAAGCTCCGATTCGCGCCACAAGATGATCCACGGCTACGAGACGAACAAGCCAGCGATGAGTACGAGTCGAAGACACGCGAAACCCGAACGAGATGACCCAAGCATGAATCCCATCGCGCAGGTCCTACCTATACTCTATATCTATTACCGGGACCGGCACGGACGCGTACGGCGCAGACGGTAAGTCAAACACCAACAACACAAACAAACGACACGTACCCGAAATATGTCACACACACATAGGGATGCACAAATGACGTACACCAGCAACAGCATAACCATAGGGGTGGGATGGCCATTGTTAGACCTGGCACCATTGGCGTGGGTCTCCCTTCCATTTTTCGCTGTTGTCTCCTCTGTTTTTGCTGGTGTTAGATGCTCTGGGCGCTGTGCCACTGCCATTCAGGGCCACAGCGCGAATGCTCCCTTTGTAAATATGACTATGTGAATTGATACATCCATGATTGGCTTATTTGGCTTATCTGTTAGCCCCTAGTAGAGTGGCCTGTGTGTGCCCAGGGCTGGTAACCCAAATGCTGCTGGTGGGCATGCAGCGCTGGTTTGCGCCACCCACAGAAGCAGCTTGTAAAGTGTGTCTCAGACCTGCCACTGCAGAGTCTGTGTGCAGTCCAGGACTGCCATCTTGGCTGTGAAGTGCACCCACTTCCCAGCCCCTGAACCTTCCCTTGGCATCATGTAAGTCACCCCTATGGTAGGGTGCATTGTATGTGTAAGGTAGGACATGCCTTGGTGTGTGTAGCATGTCCTGGTAGTGAATTACACCCAATTTCGTTTTTCACTACTGTAAGGCTACCTGTTCCTCATAGGCCAGAGTGGACAGTTTGACTATTACATGCTATAGTCCTAACTGATCCCAGGAACATGGTAGAAAAACGAATTTAATATGCCTGAGCTCAGAATATTAAAATACATCTTTTAGTGAAGTTTATTTTTATATTCTGTGTTTGAAAATACCACTTTTAGAAAGTAGGTATTTTCTTGCCTAAGCCTTCCAGTGTGCTCTGCTATTATGTGTATTGACTGTCTGGTTTTGGAGGGACAGGGCAGGCTGAGTCAGACCTGGGTTGAATAGAGAGATCTGCATTTAGAGTATGGGGAGGGGAGGTTCCTTGACCTGAATAGGGCTGTGCCTGGCAAGGTGAATGCTGGCTCCACCTCCCACTGTGCGTCTGATGACAGACCCCCTCTTTCTGAAAGGAAGGATGCAGCCTGAAAAACAAAGTGCTCCAGGACTGAGCAGAACTGGTTCTGGCTGGGTTCAGTGACATGTGGCTCCTAAGAACAAAGACTTTTGGGGTATAAATATCTGTGCCCAAACCCCTACAATTTGTATTGCTCCTGGATCTGAAGGGGGAACCTCTGTCCGTGTAACTGAAGGAATCTGCAGGAGGTGACTGTCCTTGTGCTTGTATGCTGTTTCTTGGACTGGCCTGCAGTAGTTACCATTGGACTGGAAGAAGAGGGAAAAGGACTTTTGATAGAACTATTATTTTTGTAGCAGCAATTACCCAAGGGCTAGGAAGAGAGCTAGCCTCCTGCTGGAGTCTCAGGCACATCAGACTCCACCACCAACCTCCTGCTTCCTCCCTGCGAGGACTGCTATCTGCTGAGGAGGTTCCTGTGAGTTCCAGGGCCTCTAGGTTGCTTCAGAGAAAAGAGTGCTGGAAATCGTCGCTAACGCACGTTTGCGAGCCGCTGCAGCCGAGAGCGCTGGAAAAATCATCGCGCTGCTGCCGCTGGGTGCTCGCAACACGGAATCATCGCTAACGCCCCTTTGCGAGCCGCTGCAGCTGAGACGCGCTGGAAAGATTATCGCGCTGCTGTCGCCGAGCGCCGCAACCCCTAAAGAAATCATCGCTTCAAGTCATCGCTTCGCGGACACCGTGCGTCCGCCATTTTGATCGCATCACACCGGATTCCGTCGCTCCCTCGCGGAGCGCTCGTTCTTCGCATCGCAACACCATCGCACAGCGCAACAGGATCGTCGCATCGACTTCTCCCTCGCGGCAAGAAAGTCATCGCATCGGCGGCCTAGCGTGCAGAAGTCTGTCGCATCATCTTCGCACACGCAACAGGATCGTCGCATCGTCTTCGCCCTCGGGGCAAGGCCTCAGCGCATCGGCGGCCTAGCGTGCAGAAGTTTGTCGCATCACCTCCGCACGCATCAGCAGATCGGCGCATCATCCTCCCTTGCGGCAAGGATTCAACGCATCGCCGGCCTCGCGTGAGGAAAATCCTCGCTACAGCTTCTTTGCGACCTTTTGTTGGTTTTGCTACGAAATCCAGGTACTTTGTGAGAGAAAGGGTCGCAGAGACCCCTGCTTTGAATTTGAACCTTATTTCTGCAACCTTTGAACTATTCTTTGACAGCCTTTCAACAGTATCCTATTTTTGACAGTATTGTGGCTTTTACAGTTATTGGTCTTGTGATAAGTCTGCATATATATATATATATAAAGATACCTATTTTTTATAACTACTTGTGTGGTGTCCCTTTGTAGTGTTCCTCACTGTATTACTGTGTATGGTCATAAATGCTTCACACACTGCCTCTGAGATAAGCCTACCTGCTCGTGCTACGTTACCACAGGGTTGAGCGGGGGTATCAAAGAGGGTAGCCCTCTCACTCTGACTTAGGAAGAAGGGTCCCTACTTGGACAGTGGCCAGCCATTGCCAACTAGAGACCCCCATTTCTAACAGCCATCACCAATGCCATACACACCCATAGGGGGATGGATGCCTACCAATACCACCACCCCTACTCAGGGGGCCTGGATGCCTGTCACTACTACCATCCCCACTCATAGGGGGATGGATGCCTACCACTAACACCAACCCTACTCAGGGGGCCTGGATGCCTGTCACTACTACCATCCCCACTCATAGGGGGATGGATGCCTACCACTAACACCACCCCTACTCAGGGGGCCTGGATGCCTGTCACTACTACCATCCCCACTCATAGGGGGATGGATGCCTACCACTAACACCACCCCTACTCAGGGGGCCTGGATGCCTACCACTACCACCACCCCTACTCAGGGGGCCTGGATGCCTGTCACTACTACCATTCCCACCCTTAGGGGATGGATGCCTGCCACTACCACCACCCCTACTCAGGGGGCCTGGATGCCTACCACCACCACCACCCCTACTCAGGGGGCCTGGATGCCTGTCACTACTACCATCCCCACCCTTAGGGGATGGATGCCTGCCACTACCACCACCCCTACTCAGGGTGGCCTGGATGCCTGTCACTACTACCATCCCCACCCTTAGGGGGATGGATGCCTACCACCACCACCACCCCTACTCATGGGGGCTTGGATGCCTACCACTACCACCACCCCCACTCAGGGGGGCCTGGATGCCTGTCACTACTACCATCCCCACCCTTAGGAGGATGGATGCCTGCCACTACCACCACCCCTACTCAGGGGGGCCTGGATGCCTGTCACTACTACCATCCCCACCCTAAGGGGGATGGATGCCTACCACCACCACCACCCCTACTCATGGGGGCCTGGATGCCTACCACTACCAACACCCCTACTCATGGGGGCCTGGATGCCTGTCACTACTACCATCCCCACTCATAGGGGGATGGATGCCTACCACTACCACCACCCCTACTCAGGGGGGCCTGGATGCCTGTCACTACTACCATCCCCACTCATAGGGGGTTGGATGCCTACCACTAACACCACCCCTACTCATGGGGGGGCTGGATGCCTGCCACCACCACCACCCCTACTCAGAGGACGGGTAATGCATGACACAACCAGCATACTCCCACATAAGGAATGTCTGAAAATCACATCCCCCCAACACCATGACAAGCGTGTGTAGTCTGTGTCAAATGCCTACAACACTGTACATGACATTGAACATTCAATGTGACCCCCATCACATGTGTCACACATAAATGTGTGTGGCCTCCACAATGCAAGCCGACCATGACCATTGTGGCAATGGGTTCGAACACCCCATCACCACAGTGACCAAAAGGTAAGTGTGGGGTCCATAGCTGATGCACATTTTGAACAGTGTGGCAATGGGGCCTAAAGCCCCATCACCACAGTGACCAAAAGGTAAGTGTGGGGTCCATAGCTGAAGCACATTTTGAACAGTGTGGCAATGGGGCCTAAAGCCCCATCACCACAGTGACCAAAAGTTAAGTGTGGGGTCCATAGCAGAAGCACATTTTGAACAGTGTGGCAATGGGGCCTAAAGCCCCATCACCACAGTGACCAAAAGGTAAGTGTGGGGTCCATAGCTGAAGCACATTTTGAACAGTGTGGCAATGGGGCCTAAAGCCCCATCACCACAGTGACCAAAAGGTAAGTGTGGGGTCCATAGCTAAAGCACATTTTGAACAGTGTGGCAATGGGGCCTAAAGCCCCATCACCACAGTGACCAAAAGGTAAGTGTGGGGTCCATAGCTGAAGCACATTTTGAACAGTGTGGCAATGGGGCCTAAAGCCCCATCATCACAGTGACCAAAAGGTAAGTGTGGGGTCCATAGCTGATGCACATTTTGAACAGTGTGGCAATGGGGCCTAAAGCCCCATCACCACAGTGACCAAAAGGTAAGTGTGGGGTCCATAGCTGAAGCACATTTTGAACAGTGTGGCAATGGGGCCTAAAGCCCCATCACCACAGTGACCAAAAGGTAAGTGTAGTCATGGTAAAAGCTGCCAAAGCCAAACTGCATGGATGATTCCTGATCACACAACAACAAACACATCAGTGGCATAGTAGTGCTTGTGTCCCATAGCAACATAGATTGGGTGAGGCAAACAGTGCAGTGCCAATGAAACATCGTTTTGGCCATGTGCATACAAACATCACCCATGAGGGCTCACATTGTCAACATTCACAAATAACACAATGACATAAGGGACCATCATAATGCAGACCCACATATCTGCACCAATGGACACACAAATGTAGATATCCTGTGGAGACTGTAGATGTCAGGTGAACAAATACCATACCATGGCAGCAATGGGACATACAAACCATGATTACTGTGCTGACTGATGACCTAGGAGGCCCAGGGACAGCAGGGGAAAGCCACCAAACAACATACATCCAATGGCACACTCAAGATATGCCAATGCAGTGGTGCAAATGCACAAACACAAACAGGCAGACTCACACTGCATATCAAACACAACAGGTGATGGGGGTGTGTGCCAGTGTCCCCAGGCAACCACACAACACATGAGGAGGCCTGAATTCCAATTACACAGATGTGTATACAGTGCCATACAAAAGTAACTCATGGATCGGATTCCCTATGTGGGCAAACAGGCATTGTTTGATGAGAGGGAGCCCAAATTACACATGTCACACAAGCTTGTAGGAACAGCAACTAACACGGCAAGACACAGACCCACCACAGCACTACCCCCAGGGACCCCACATTGTGGTGACACTAGCCTGCATGATAATCCCACTGTGATGACAAAGGTAGATGTCATTCACACTGTGAACCACAGCCATGTGTCCTGAGTAACAAACTACCATCACACCTACACAAGCACAAATCAATCAAAACGGCCTGCCAGCCAAGGGCAATATGGAGGTAGGGGTCTAGCCATGCAACAACTCACATTTGCACACACTCAACACCACACACCCTGATCTCCACCAATGTGCAGCAGTGAAGCTCACATGGACTGGTGACATTGCACATGCACCCATGACAATCCCAGGGGTGGTGGTGGGAACTAAGGTGCAGAAACCCATCACACATGGCCAGTCAACAAGACTCGTGAATGTCTGACACACTGCACAGTACGCCGTACATGGGCATGACGTGAAATCCACCCCAATCAATGGGATCCCGGCCATAGTCACACACCAATGAAGAAGCCAAGGTGACCCACAAAGAACACACGTAGACAACTTCCAACATTGCAGCTCTGACCCTGAGGAGTGGCAGCAGTCACACACACAACGTGTCACAATCACTGAAAGCTAACACAAACTGTAAATTACATGACCTCTGTAACCAACAAGTGCCAAGGGGAATCCTGACTGTGTCCCATCTGCGTTTGCCCACATCCCCAGCCCTGACAACAAAGACAACTAGGGATGACAACCTGATGAACATTAGTTTGCCATGCACCCACATCCCGGAGAAACCAGGTCCAAGATGCTGGATGAACACAGAACAACTCAGCAAGCATCACAAACAGGAACATCCATAGGGACACAGCCTGTGTAGGTAAAGGGAAGGGAACACGCACAGACATGCTTACACAACACACAACACGGGCCCAGGCAATGTCACGGGATTACACACTGCCATGAGGGCACTCCACTCTTGTGGAAGGTCCGCTGTGCCAAACCTTGTCTGTGCATGACTCAAACATGTCAGCAGAGCACTCGGTCAGTGAGTCAACAACTACAACACACCGAAGGCTCTGCTCACATCAGCCTGGGTACGGGAGTGTCACGTCAGTCATCTGCATACACCCAAAACACGTGTCAAGCTAGTTGCACTGTATACACATATGAGTCCTTCAACATTGATGTGCTAAACTGCATGTCCAGTGGAGATGGGCACACAGTCAGGGAAATAGAAACATTGAACAGTGGTAACCCCACCAGATGTGCATCAGTGTAAGACAAAGATGTTAATTAACAAATGCAAAACGTACATCCATGTGTCAAATGCTGAACATTACACCCTCAGACTGCAGCAAAGGATGCTATAGATCCAGACTACATCAGGACACATATCCCATGGACCACATGGAGTCCATCACAGCAACACTGCATTTACCTGATCTGGACACTATTACAACTGCAAATGCATGATGATACTCATCTACATCATGTACATCAAAAGAAAAACCACAAGTAAACAAAAAGAGGCTTTAATTCAGCAAATGTCAAACTAAATTTTAAGTCCAAAATAAACTAAGGCCAATGGCCAGTCCAAATACACAGTCCCAACAGGGTGATATGTGACAACTTGTCACCCACTGCTTGCCTGCACTGGTACGGACAGTGGACATCCCCCTTGGAGGGGCATACAAGGGGCAGGCCAGGCACTGCAGGGACACGATCAGGGGATGCCAGAGTGAGGCAGTGAAGGGGTGGTGGGTGCAGGAGTGTCACCGGCAACTGCAGTGGAGGTGTCAGACTCAGGGGGGGCCGGCACCACTGTAGGGCACATGTCAGATGGTGTGGGTGCTGTAACCACTGCAGTGGGCCGGTCAGATGGAGTGGACTGGTTCCCCACTGCAGTGCCCGAGTCAGACGGGGTGGTTGTGGACTCCACTGCAGTGCATGACTCCAAGGGAGTGGAAGGGGGGCAGATGAGGTGGGCAGGACAGAGGGGGGACCCGGTCTCCACACCAGTGGCACAAACAGGCAGAGCGTCTGGTTTGGGGGTGGAAGAGCAAGTGGCAGGGGGGAGGGCCTAAGCAGTTTGGGGATGCAGTATCGGTGTGTGGGGGAACCTGGGGCAGGGTGTGGCGGTGGAACCTGTGGAGTGGTGGCCTGGGTGATGGAGGAGAGAGACTGGGTGGTGGAGCTGCATGGTGGTGGTGGTGGGGTCTTGCCCTTCCTGGTCCGGGGGGACTTCTGAATGGGGTCCTCAGTCTGCCTGTGCCTGGGGGAGGGTGTCCGGGGGCGAGGGGCACTCCCCTCTGTGTGGGTGGACTTCCTCTTCCCCCGGTATGCTGTATCAGCAGGATCGAAGGGGAAGAGGCCGAGGTCACAGAGGAAGAGCTGCTGTGTAGGTGGGGTTGCAGGTGAGGCAAGGGAAGGGGTCTTGGAGGGAGAGGATTTGGAGGACTGCGGAGTGACTGTGGATGCCTGTGTGTGTGTCTGTTCCCCATCCCCTGTGTGTGTGGTATCAGTCCCCTGAGGATGCTTGTGTGCACGTCTTGCCTTTCTTTTGGGTGTGTCTGTGCTGCTCGTGTCTGTGTGTTTGGGTGATTGTGCAGGTGTGCATGTGCTTTGGACAGGTAGGGTGCCAGGAAGTGTGGATGGGGCAGAGGTAGGGGGGTGAGGGAATGTTGGAGGAGGGACACTGCTGCCGTCAGGGAGGAGTCCATGGACTTATTGCTTCTCTGTAGGGCAGACATACCTGTCGAGATGCCCTCCATGAACGACACCAGCTGTGTCAACAGAGTGGTGTGTGCATGGAGGACACTCAGCATTGCTGTCTGCCCTACATGGAGCTGCCGAAGTAGGTACACAGACTCCTCACTCAGGGCAGCAGGGGACACAGGGGCAGGGGGTGCGGTGCCTGGCACAAAGGAGACACGCTCCCGAACACGGGAGCCTCCACGGACCTCTGGAATCAGAGCCAATGGGAGGGCGGTGGTGGTGGTGGTGGTGGCGGGGCCAGACAGACTAGCTGGGGTGTGGTGGCTGCTGACACCCGCCTCCACAAGGGAGTCATCCTCCGAGCTGCTGTGGTCCTCAGCTGAGGTGGATGGTGCTGAGGACTCCTCGGTGTGGCTCCCCTCGCCCTCCGTGCCACTGGGTCCCTCCGACCACTCGTCGGCTGCTGACCCAGTCTGGCTCTGCAGCTCCTCCTGGTCCGTGGAGCTGTCCCCTCCTGTGGTCGTGGATGTATCTGCAAACAATTAGGGAAACAGACAAACATCAGTCACCTGCACTGACCGCACACACCACAGTAAGTACAGCACATTACAGAGCAAGCCCTGGCATCCTTAGTTGAACATTGCCAAAAGTCCTCACACAGATTCGGAGAAGCCAATTGTCAGTCTGATGGTCAACCATGGAACTCACACCCCTCCTGCCCTTGCACCCATCTGTCTGGTGCCTGTCTGATGGTAATACCCCAGTGTGGACACATGCATCACCTACACAGTTGTTGGACATTGCAGATAACACGGTGAAGTATGTGAACATGCACACATCACATCTCTTGCCACTGAGTCAGTGCAGGTGTCCGGATAAAGGGATGGCCAGAATCTAAATAGAAATGCATGTGATGCATACCAGCACCAGACACCATGATGCACCCATGTCCGGATAGTCAATGCCACAATGGGGTGCATGTTGCACATGTCACTCACCTGCAGGATCACTCTTAGGAAGTTTAATGCCATGACACAGGCATGCGTGCAAAGTCATACATCACTGTCTCCAGTCACATGGCCATGGCAGCCAGCCAACAACAGTCTGCACTGTTTCACAATCCTAGGACATGGGGAATGCAAGTTATGTAACTGACAAGTGCACATGTCCGTCCCCCACAAACCACATCATCTGTACTCGTATTTGTCCACGTCATACCAATTGGACATATGGGAGACATGAAACACAACTCTCAGAACCTGAGCACCTCACAGTGTGCTGTGAATGAAAAACAGCTGCCTGAAAGTCACAGTCGCATACACCTGTGTGCACAGTCAAGTGATCAAACACCTATAAGTCACAGAAGTATCGTCTCTCATGGTCACATCTCAGATGGCATGCTGAGCCCTAACCGATAAACATACCAGTAGTCCTGACAACGAAGCCACAGCACAATGACACAGAGGCAGACACCTGAGGGAACATTTCACTGATCACAACATGTTAGCTGATACACGGGAGTGGGAGTACAGAGTGTATTGTATGCCCTGGAGTAGGCATGACTGTCCAGCTCCACCTGTAAGAGGGATGAGCCCTGGACAGTAGGCAGGTGGCTAAGCATGTGTGACACACATGACATACATACTCCTGAGGCCCAAACATTGTTCCCACCCACAGCATGGGGGTGTGCCAAATACCCCAGGGACATGTGGTGATTCAGATCAGCAAGTGGACCACATATCAAAGTTACACCACCACCTTGAGCAAAGCAAAATGCAAGGACCCTGTACCCAAGTGACACAATTTCCTGACCGTAAGGACCACACCTGCGTATCAGATGAGGAGTGGGCATGTCACAATTGAGGGACATGGGTCCTGGACCACAAGACTGATGTACTGTGGAAGTTTAACCAGGCCAGAGGAGGGCACATAGCATGTCAGACAGAGTTCACAGTGCAGTCATGGACTCACACCCTCCTTGCTGCTGTCTGTCCTTCAGCTGCCCATCCAGGTCAGGGAAGACCACCGCCAGGATCCGGAGCATGTGGGGGGTCAGGGTCCGGTGTCCGCCCCTCCTGCGAGGAGGCGACAGCTTCAGCTGGACCCTTGCGATCCTCCGGGTCCAGCCCCGAAGGTCCTGCCACCTCTTCTGGCAGTTGCGGATCCGGCGCTTGTAGACCCCCACAGATCTTACTGCCCGGGCGATGGTCAGCCAGATTTCCTGCTTACGGTGGGCATCAACCTGTGAGGATGACAAAGTGAAAAGTCCATTACTACACATGCAACATATCCATGCATCACACAGTCGGATATACATGTCTCAATCACAGGGGCATATGATGTACACAGGCAGTGCAACGATGGCTATGAACAGTTTGCCAGCAGTTACTACATGGTGTCATTGCATGGGAAGTAAACCTTGTTGGAATGCACTGTTACTGCACTGTACCTGTTCAGTGCATGTGACTACACACTTTGGGGGTGAGAACTACTCAGTGAGCATGCTAGCCAGTGGTGTGCACACTGGAAGTCTTGCTAGTCAGACAACATGCACAATTAGTAAGGCAGTGGACAGCACACTCACCTGCTCCCCTGGTGTCCCATACAGCTTGCTGTACTGTGGAAGGAGGTTGTCCAGCAGGGCCTGGTTCTCCTCAAGGCTGAAGGCTGGGGCTCTCTCCACAGTATGTGCCATTGCAGTAGCCAGAGGATGCAGAGACAGCAGCAGTGTTGGTGGCAGATGTCATCCTGGAGCATGTAGTGCAGGCAAGTGAGCCCTCAGGGGAACAGCCAGCATTATATGTGTGCTGCAGAGGCAGATACTGTCCCATGTGTCCAAAGTGATAGGTCCAAGTCATTTGCATCTTCTGAATCTGACCAATCCATGGAATAGCAGCACTAAAACACTCCCACAGCATCCTTCAAAACTTCAACTTCATGACACCCATGAATTTGCAACATTGTTGTGGCTGGCCAACTGAATTCACTGCATCAGACTCATTGAAGCTTCGAAAACGCGTCCGTTGCCATGCCAGGCCCCAGCCAATGCGTGCGCACCGTTCGGTCCATTGCTGTACAACGCGTATCCCGGGATACAACGCGTACCCGCTCACAACAGATGCAATGGGCCGTGCGGGCACACCGATCGGTCCATTGCTGTACAATGCGTACCCGCTCACATCAGATGCAATGGGCCGTGCGGGCACACCGATCGGTCCATTGCTGTTCAACGCGTACCCGCTCACATCAGTTGCAATGGGCCGTGCGGGCACACTGATCGGTCCATTGCTGTTCAATGCGTACCCGCTCACATCAGATGCAATGGGCCATGCGGGCACACCGACCGGTCCATTGCTGTACAACGCGTATCCCGGGATACAACGCGTACCCGCTCACAACAGATGCATTGGGCCGTGCGGGCACACCTATCGGTCCATTGCTGTACAACGCGTACCCTCTCACATCAGATGCAATTGGCCGTGTGGGCACACCGATCGGTCCATTGCTGTACAACGCGTACCCGCTCACATCAGATGCAATGGGCCGTGCGGGCACACCGATCGGTCCATTGCTGTACAACGCGTATCCCGGGATACAACGCGTACCCGCTCACAACAGATGCAATGGGCCGTGCGGGCACACCGATCGGTCCATTGCTCTACAACGCGTATCCCGGGATACAACGCGTACCCGCTCACAACAGATGCAATGGGCCGTGCGGGCACACCGATCGGTCCATTGCTGTTCAACGCGTACTCGCTCACATCAGATGCAATGGGCCGTGCGGGCACACCGATTGGTCCATTGCTGTTCAACTCGTATCCCGGGATACAACGCGCGCACCCGCTCACAACAGATGCAATGGGCCGTGCGGGCACACCGATCGGTCCATTGCTGTACAACGCGTATCCCGGGATACAACGCGTACCCGCTCACAACAGATGCAATGGGCCGTGCGGGCACACCGATCGGTCCATTGCTGTACAACGCGTATCCCGTGATACAACGCGTACCCGCTCACACAGATGCAATGGGCCGTGCGGGCACACCGATCGGTCCATTGCTGTACAACGCGTACCCGCTCACATCAGATGCAATGGGCCGTGCGGGCACACCGATCGGTCCATTGCTGTACAACGCGTCCCTGAACAGGTCACACGCATATGTCACCATGCTTGTCACTGGTGAACGTATGCCAGACACATATACTTTCCAGGGACTCAGGGGCACACCTACAACACCACACCCAGTCCACACTGTATCTAAGGCATGTAAGGCTGCATTACCTTTTCTGTGTATGGGGGTAAACATGTGGTTTTTGGGGTGGCACTTGGGGGCAGCCACACCCAGGCTGTGCACATGTTCATGGGGACAGGATCCTTTGTGTGTTGTGCACCTGACCACTGTGATGTGCAACTGTTCATTTTGGAGCATGTGGCATGGTCACAATTCCAGGTTGTGTATGTGTATGACATGTCACATACCCCAGGCTCACATGTGGGAAGGCATGTACGTCACAGGGTGACCCATTGCCACAATAGTGATGGCCCTCCACAGTCTGTGTGCATGTTGTGTTTCCGATGTCTCTGACTCCATGTGCACAATGGGAGACAGTCTCCACATCCACGTTGTTTGTGCATGGACTTTGATGTTGTGCGTGTGTGTGTCACAGACGTCCATGTCTGTCCTGCAGAGGCAACAGGGGCCACTACCTGTGGGAGTCATGTTTGTTTTTCTGACGTGTACATGATACGCCATGTCATGCCAGTGTCCATGTGGCAAGACAGGGTCCCTGGGAATCTACCTGGCAATGAGCTGTGATGCCTGTGGCGCATCTGTCCAGACATGTCACTGTGGTGTGTGTGTGGAACGTGACAGCAGTAAATGGGTACTGTGACACAGCCTAATGGTTTCCCATAGCACACCCTGGAACCTGTCATCAACACATGTTGAACTGAGATGTTAGATGATGTCCATGTAGGTGCCATATATGTCCAAACCGAACGGCACACACATCAAGTACTTGTGTCTCGTAATGATGTATCATGTGAAATTGAGTATGGTGAATGGCACATATGTGGGGTGACTGACAATCTTTCTTTCTTCACCTATGCACTGCAGTGCTCCAGCTGTCCATAGACCATTCCCTGACCTGGCAACGATGGTGGAACGTGACAGCATCCGACGGTACCGCTTCACCAGGCAGCTGATTGTGGATTTGGCAGTGCGCTTGACCCCACATTTGCAACCTGGCCGGCCGTACCCTACAGCGCTGACCCCCAAGGTGAAGGTGATGGCTGCCCTACACTTCTTTGCCACCGGTACCTTTCAACACACTGTGGCGACTGCTGGTGGGATGTCACAGACTATGTTCAGCTGTGTGCTACGCGATGTTTTGGAGGCAATGTTGAGATGCCTGAACCAGTACATCTATTTCCCATCACGTCAACAACTCACTGACGTCAAGAGTGACTTCTATGCCCTGGGGAGGATGCCACATGTCATTGGCTCCATTGATGGGACACATGTGGCCTTGGTACCACCACAGGCACATGAGCAGGCATACCGGAACCGTAAACATTACCATTCGATCAATGCTCTGGTGGTATGTCTTGCAGATATGACCATCACACAAGTGTGTGCCCGTTTCCCTGGTTCTGCACACGATGCCTACGTGATGAGGAGTAGTCACATCCCGAGGATGATGTTACAGATGCAAAACCAGCGTGCCTGGCTTGTCGGTGTGTACTGACTTTGTACCATTGTGTGTGTTCTGCTATGTTGTATTCCTGCCACTTTTCCAACTCAGCTAATGTGCAATTGTCTGTCTGTAGGTGACTCCGGATACCCCGGATACCCCAACATGCCGTGGTTGCTGACACCCCTCAGGAACCCTGTGACACCAGCCCAGATGCTCTACAATGAGGCACATGGTCGGACCAGGAGAGTGATCGAGCGGACCTTTGGTCTCCTGAAGAGCCGCTTCTGCTGCCTGGACAAGACAGGAGGGGCCCTCCCATATGCCCCAGCAAAGGTGTGCAAGATTGTCATCGTCTGCTGCATGCTATACAACCTGGCAGTGCGGAAGGAGTTGCCTCTCATCCTGGATGACGATGACCAACGTCCGCCACCTGTGGAGGATCCTGGCCTGGGCCACGATGCCAGTGATGATGATGATGATGAGGGTGATGTCCGCACACAGCTCATCACCAACTTCTTCAGCTGAATGTGAGTATCCAGAGATGTCATGTCAATGATGTGAGTTTGCATGATATGTGTGGGTGGTGCTCTGGTGCTGTTTGAGTGTGGCCATGTGTTACTTGACTGGATGCGTGCAGCGATGTGTTCTTGCAGGTAGTCTGTACTGCCCAACAGTGTTGACATGCTAACTTGGTTTTGTGTAGTTATCTTGTGACATGTATTGGGCATGAGTATTGCAGTTCTGTGCTGTTCTTCAGTGGTTTTGACTGTGTGTCATGTCTGACCTTCACAGGGTGCTTACAGAGTTGTTTGGTCAACTTGGATCCCCCGACTCCATGATTCCGCTTTCAGGGTGGCAGCAGTCGTTTCCCTACAGGTGATGTGCCACACACCCCTGGACTTTCTATCTTCTGCACTTTTTGACTTTGTGGCCACAGCCACCGTGGGATTACCTTGCATTTGTAGTGGAAACGACATGTTGCAAATGTGTAATAAACCTGTGCTTCACTTTGGGATGTGCGTTGTCTGTGGTCACACATCTGACTGACATTTGCTTGCTGCACCTGTGGGCTAGTTGACATAGACTGTGAATAGGTGTGGTGTCTGTGCATTCCACAGTATTTCCTGGCAACATCTGTGTAGGCGAAGAGTCTGATGGCCCTGGTGTCTCTGTGTTGTGTAGCCCTAGTGGTGTGTCTCCCTCATATGTGTCACGTCACCATGACTCACATGACGGTGTTGTACTTGCTGTAGCAGTTAGCATACACAGTGTAATTTAGCAGATCATCATCCCCATGACAGTAACCACGTTGGAATCACAACAGAGGCAAGTATGGTGTAGTAGTGATTTTATTTACAGACATGTGTGAGTATAGTGCACAGGATGGTGGGTGCTGTACATTGGGATTGTGATCCGAAGTTCCCAGATGAGTTGGAAGTCTTGGTAGCAGAAATGTCCTGAGTGAAGTCCACAGTCATCATATACATTAGTCCAACTTAGACTCCCCATGTCATGTGGGAGAGTTGTGTTGCATTCTACAGGGTGAACAGTTTGCACACAAAGGAGACTTTCCAGAACAGGTGTTGGCTTCCTGGGGGATGTACATGGCCATCAACCTCTCAGTTTTCCTTCCTCGGACGACCCCTCTTTGGGGGGGGACCCTCACGTGCAGGCTGCTGCGGTGCAGGGGACTCTCCGCCAGAGTCCTCCTCCCTCCCTGTGGCAGTTGCAGTTGTTGCAGCACCAGATGTTTTGGGCACACAGGGAGGTGTGGCCATGTTGGTGCTAATCTGGCAGAGGCATGTCAATATGTCCCTATGCACCGCTGTCAGTTCTTGCCATGTGTCCCACTTGGACTCCATGCGAGACATGTGTGTCTCCACACGGGACATGTGTGAGTCCAAGCGGGCATGATGGGCAGCCTGCTGCTGTTGGATGTCCTTGAGGATCCCCACTACCTGGCTGACCTCTCCGGTGCTATTCTGGTACGCATCAGCAATGCGTGCCAGTTGTGGGTCATCATGCAGTCCAAACCCCTCTGCAAACAGCGACCTCTGCCTACCACCCCTCCCACCACCCCTGGCGACACGTGCGGGACCCCTTGGGGGTTGTTACTGGGGTCGTTGTCCGTAGCTCGACGTTGGGTCAGGGTCCCTGTGCTGTTGTCATTGGTGGTCCTTGGTCTGTCCGTGTCGGCGGGGGTGGTCTGTGTGTTGGCAGTTGTTGGAGGGGTGGGTGCAGGGGGTGCAGATGTTGGTCCTGCTGGTGCTGCATGATGACTCGCACCGGAGGGGCCAGGTAGGTCTTCGCCATCCGAGGAGTGCAGAGGCTGTTCCACACCAGTGAGCTCAGTGTCCCCCGGAGCCTGGGACAGGGACTCCTCATCTGCTGCTGCTGTGTCCCCAACATCACCTGTTTTTGGAAGAGACACACAATGTATGTTATATTTCTACAGGCATCAATGGTTCACACACCTGACAGTTGTGACTGTACCTCTGGATGCGGGTCTGTACATTGCATTGTCCTAAGTTGTAACTGTAAGAGGTTGATATTGGTGTAGCACATTGTCCGGCAAACCTGAGGCTTTTCAATGTGAATGTTGAGGTGTGTGCATGGCCAGCATTGGTTGTATTTGGTGGACATCCGGCCCTCCTTCTCCCCCAGCCCAGTTATCCCACCATGAAGCATGCCACCCTTACAGTGTGTTCAGGTTGACTCTCAGGATGTCATTCAGTGGTGTCCTGCTGTTGGTTGTTGCACAGTTCCCAGCAGGGCCTTGTGCTCCCCACAGCAGTACCCAGTGTCAGCCATCTTGTCAGTTCTTTTCCACTCCCTGTGAGGTGTGCATGCTTCAGTGTGAGCTTGCTGGGCCATGTGGGTGGGGGATGTTGAGCTGTGACTACCACTCCCATCATGCTATTGCCTACACCCCCTTCCCAGCATGCCCATACTTCCTTCCTTTTGACTCTGCTTCCCTGTGGGGTAGTGTGCCTGTGCTGACAGGATGGCTGACAGTGTTGTCCTGGCGGTTGTTTGGCTACAAGTCCCAAGAGTGTCCCTGTGCTTCACACAGCATAACCCAGGGTGGTGGTTCTTTGAGGGATCTTCAATTAGAGTGTGAGTCATTGCATTCTCCCAGGTGGGTTATGTGGAGTTAGTGTTGAGGGTGTGTGTGAGGAGGACTGCTTGTAACTATGGTCAGTGCTGTGAGTCCTCCTTCCCACCCAGCCAGATATCCCACCATGGAAGGTGCTTCCATTGCAGGGAGTGCAAGTTGGCTTTCAGGATGTCAGTCAGTGGTGTCCTGCTGTTGGTTGGTGCACAGTTCCCAGCAGGGCCTTGTGCTCCCCACAGCAGTACCCAGTGTCAGCCATCTTGTCAGTCCTTTTCCACTCCCTGTGATGTGAGCATGGTTCAGGGTGGTGTTGATGGGCCAATTGTGAGGGTGAGCAATATCTGTGACTACAACTCCCATCATGCTATTGGCTACACTGACTTCACCAGCATACACAGAATTCCTTCCATTCCGTGAGCTTCCCTGTGAGGTGGTGTTCTAGTGGTGGCAAAATATCTGACTGTGTTTGTTGGTTATATTTGTGCCACTACCTTGCTGTATTTGTTGTTAGATTTGTACATGTCATGACACAGTTACATGTCACTATGAGATGGCAGGTATTGTGTTTGTCTGACTAGCATTCACATCTTGGGATGATTATCTTTTGGTTGCTGTGGATTTGCTAAGGTTGCATGGTTTGACTATCCCCTTGACAGTGATGTGTGTGTATTGTCACACCATATTGTGTATATTAGTTGTGTACTCACCAGGCTCTGGGATGTTTGTTAGTCCATATACGCTCACTGGTGGTAGGATGGCCCGCACCTTCTCCTCCCAGGGCCTGAGGTATACTGGTTTGGCAGGAAGGCCACTGCTGGTGTGCTGACTCAGGAGGTAATCCTTCTTCAGTAGGTCCCTGACCCTCCTGCGCACATCATACCACCGGTTCTGGATGTCTGCCTTTGAGCGCAAACATGGTGATTGTGCGTTCACCCTGTTGACGATCCTCTCCCACATCTTGGTTTTCTGCGCCATGGGGTCTGTTGGACCAATGTGCCAAACAACTGTGGCTCTACCCTCAGGATCTCGTCTACCAGGACTTCCAATTCACTATCTAGGAACTTTGGATTCTTCTTTGGGGGCATGGTGATGGGCGGTGGTGGTGATTGATGTGTGTGTGAGTGTGCAAGTGAGGGTGGGTGAGTGTAGGTTTTGCTGGGTGTGTGTGAGGGTGCTATTTGTTGAGGTGCTAATGGTGTGTGGCTTGTGTGATGGATGAGCTGTGAGTGTGTCTGTGGTTGCTGCCTGATGGTGTTCTGTGCTGGCAGGTCAGTGGAATTTGCAAAGGATCATGATAGGGATTTGTGGCCTTTATATAGGTGGAGTTGGGGGTGTGTCCTTGTTCCATTTTTTTCCCCTCCTGTATTTATTGGCTTTGTGATTGCTTGTTTGGCCCTTTTTTTTGTATTTTTTCCTTTGTATTTTTTTTGTATGTAGGAGATGTTCTTCTGACCGAGTTGGACGCTGCAGTTGTCTCGTGCGATCTTCTCCGACTCGTTCCCGCTGTTTTTCAGCTAGGTTTCATGTGCAGCGTACGAATCGGTCGCGGAGTTTTGTGTTGTTTCGGCTGGCTTTTGTATGCGTGTCGGTCGTACGGCTTGAGCTCCGTGCGAGTCGGTCTGGTTTTGCACGCATTGCATCGTACTGCGCGGGTCGGAGTTCGCGGGTACGTTTCGTTCGGGTTGATTCCTGGTGCGTGTCGGTCGGTTCGAATCGCGTGGATTCCCGGCCGGATAGCTTGTTTCCATCCGGGTCGGTCATTTGTTTTGTGTTCCGTACGAGTCGGTCGTGATTCACATGCATTTCATCGTACTACGCGGGTCGGACGGCGCCGGTACGTGTCGGTCGGACTAAATTCCCGTACCGAGTCGGTCGGTACGTTTTCCGGCCCGAATCGGAATCGGCCACTCTGTCTTTGGGAATGTACACCTTCCCTACTGGCACTGGTTGTATGCTGCCACCATTTGAACTGGACTCGGCCTGTTTAACCTTCATTTCCAGTTCCCTCATGCTGAACTCATGAGCTAAGAGAATCATTTTCTCTTCCAAGGCGGGAGCGTTCCTGCTCTCCTCTGCTCGCTTTTCACTTTCAATGAGCAGCTTCTTCTCTTCTGCTTGAGCTTTAAGTTTTAAAACTTCCAACTCATGCTCTCTGACCCTTTGGTTTTCCTCCAGCTCCTCTGGTAAAAAACTCCTCCCTGAATGGCTACTACCAGCCCCTGCGGCTGGTCCCTCCACTGGCAAATCCTGTGGACCAAATCCATTCCCTGGGTCATCCTCATCCACCTCAATATCACCCGCCTCCTGAGTCCCTTTGGCTTCCCACCAGGCCCTCAAGGCCATTTGCAGCTCCTCCTTCTTGGCGCTACTTTTCATGGGACATCCCAAAGCTCTGCAGAATTGCCTCAATTGATCAACTTTATAGGTAAGCAATGCCTCAATGTCGAACTCTAATTCTGCAGCCTCACTGGCTACTTGACTCCTCTGAGACATGATGTGTGGCTTAAAGGTTGCTCAAAAATAAAAACCAAATAGAACCAACAAATCAAGAACACAATATGTGGTTGCATCGTGGTCTGCGCTAAACTTATGATGTACACCAATTACTGTGAGTGAATTTGCAAATACACATTCAAATCCCACACCGCTGACCACCAAATGTTAGATCCGGGATCCCTGGTTGGCTGAGGTAGGTACCTTAGGCCAAATAGGGACCCGCGTTTCCACATCAGGGAAAGGAAGGTCACCTTCTGAGATAGCCCCCGCTCACCCCCTTGGTAGCTTGGCATGAGTAGCCAGGCTTATCTTCAAGGCAAATGTGTAAAGTATTTGCAACCACGCTCACAGCAACCCAATGATGACACCACAAATGGACTCCACATGAGTTTTATAAAAACGAGTATAAATTTTATATGAAAAGATATATGATAAGACCACACAATATAAATCCTACATATGAGTATGTGTACTATCTCTCCTGGCTGGTTGTTAGGCCAGCCAGCCCTTGTAAGTTCTGACGATATTAATGAGCACTTCTAAACATTCGACTGTAATCCTAATACCATGTTATGCAGTTCGTAATGCTAGAATCAGGCACTTGTGCAATGTAACAATAATGCAAGGCGTAACGCAACAATCAGGCACTTTGCAATGGAAAAGTAATGCAACGCGTAACGCAACAATCAGGCACTTTGCAATGTAAAAATAATGCAATGCGTAATACAACTACCAAGTACGTCGTTATGCAGAAATAAGGCAATGCGTAATACACTAATCAGGTAGTTCGTTATGCAGGAATAATGCAATGCGTAATACGCTAATCAGGTAGTTTGTTATGCAGAAACAATGCAATGCGTCATACGACAATTAGGTAGTTCGTTATGCAGAAATGATGCAGTGTGTAATACGACAATCAGGTAGTTCTTTATGCAGAAATAAGATAATGCATAATACACTCCGGCACCGATCACGGTGCCTTAGGCGGTCTCTCCGCCACTCCTTCTGACTCGCAGTCAGCCTCTGTCAACAGTTGCCCCAAACAAGGGTATGGTGTAACAAAAAGTGCAGCTCTGCACTCCGGCCCCGGTACTTCCACTCCTTTGGCAATACGGGCCGCGATACGAGCCGAAGCAGAGGCTCGCGCTGCTGGACCGAGAGAGAGGCCGACATCGTCTCCCTCCGAGCCCGCACCCCGCCCCAGGAGTCGACACACATTACCTGGGGGGCGCGAACCCACTCTCCTCGTCCAACAACTGGGCCTACAATGCAATTTTTGTGACTTGGCAACGGCGGGCTCGGGCCGGCGGCTCACCTCCTCTGAGGCTGCCGGTCCGGGCCGCTACTGCTACGAAGATCTCAGGCTGCCACAGGGCACACACACACAGCGTCGCTGAGACTCCCTTAAGCTTCGGGTGCACGATCACCGGGCACTCCACACGAAGGTCTCAGGCTGCACGAAGAACACGCGCACAGCGTTGCTGAGACTCATTTTAACTCCGGGTGCACGTTAACAAGGCAATCCTCCCGAAGGTCTCACGCTGCACAAAGCACATGCACACAGCGTCAATGAGACTCACTTGGACTCCGGGTGCACGATAACAAGGCAATCCTTACGAAGGTCTCACGCTGCACAAAGCACAAGCACACAGCGTCAATGAGACTCACTTGGATTCTGGGTGTGCACGATAACAAGGCAATCCTCATGAAGGTCTCACGCTGCACAAAGCACACGCACACAGCGTCGATGAGACTCACTTGGATTCCGGTGCACACAATAACTGGACAATCCTCACAAAGGGTTCAGGCTGCAAAAAGCATACGCACACAGCGTCTCTGATCCTTGCTTGGACTCCAGGTGCCCACGATCACAGGGCAATGCTTACGAGGGTCTCAGGCTGCAAAAAGCACACGCACACAGCGTCGCTGAGACTCTCCTGGAAACTTTTGTGTTCCTGAGTTTCCGCAACAGGGAGCCAGCTCACCTCAGGCCCTTGGGGATCAGTTACTTCAGGACACAGCACAGCAAAGTCCATTCAAGCAGGGGGACACAGCACACAGCAAAGTCCCTTCAGCTTTTCCTTGGTTAAAACAGCAAACTGCAGGCCAGCCCCAGAACACACAGCAAGGGTCAGTCCTATCCTTCAGTCTCTTCAGTTGTTTCTTCCTTGGCAAAGGTTCCTCTTCACCATGAAGTAGCTCCAGTCTTGTTCAACCTTGATCAAGCCATTCTCCAAAGTTCAGGGGCTTCAGCTCTCATAGTTATACCCCTCAATGGCTTTGAAGTCTTTGTGTTCAGGGGGCACTGACCCTTGATCAAACCAGTTCTGGGTGCCTCCCTGCCAGTGACACCTTCTTCCTTTGATTAGTGGGGGTCTGGATTCTCAATCACTCAGCAGGAGATGGGACAATTGTTTTATAGCAGCAAACCAGGCCTCTTCACCTCTAGGGGCTACTCCTCCCCTTACACTCCAGATGCAGTTCAGCCTGATGCTGTATCACCTCCTCCCCTGGGTCAAGACATTCCCCAGATCCTATCACTTTCAAATCCAGACAGTCAATCCACAAACCAGGCAGTGACACACAGAATTGTTAGAGCACAAAAACCCAGCCACTTCTAAAAGAGTGGCTTCTAAACACACAATGCAAAAACCACCTTCATAAAAAGATGTGTTATTACATTGTGAGTTCAGGCATACTAAACTTCACCTTTCCATCTTAAGCCTTTGGGAAGATAGGCTGGAAAACATATTGCACAGCCTTCCCATTCTATCCTATGGGCAAGATGGCCTTTCAACAGTGAAAAACGAAATGGAGATTATTTCACTGTCAGGACATGGTAAACACCTTAGTATATGTCCTACCTTTCACATGCACTGCACCCTGCCCAGGGGGTACCTTGGACCTACCATAGGGGTGTCTGATGTGCATAGAAATGGAAGGGTAAGGTCTGGCAAGTGGGTGCACTTGTCAGACAACATGGCAGTTTAACAAACTGCGCGCAGGCCCTGCAATGGCAGGCCTGAGTTCCCTTTTAAAAGCTACTTGTGTGGGTGGCACAAATAGTGCTGCAGGCCCACTAGTAGCATTTGCATTACCAGCCCTGGCACATATAGTGCACTTTACTAGGGACTCTACCAGTAAGGCAAACATACCAATCATGGACAACCAATTACCATTACACTTTATACAGGGAGCACTTGCACTTTGACACTGTTTAGCAGTGGCAAAGTGTCCAAAGCATCTAAGTCAGTCAAAAATAGAGGAGGTAGAGGCAAAAAGTCAGGGGTAATCACGCCAAGAAATGCCAGGTCTAACACTATACAAACATCCCACTGTAAGAGTTCGGACGGGCCAACTCATAGCGGACAGCATACAGGTATATAGAGGTACCAGACAAGGCTGTCCTTTGTCCCCGCTCCTGTTCTCTCTTGGCATGGAGCCGTTGGCAAAACGACTCCGCAGAGATGGGGTAGAGTGGGGCATCCACCTGAGAGACGGTTTACATACTGTTTCATTGTATGCTGACGATTTACTATTGTACCTAAGAGACCTGCATAATATCCCTGTTACCATAGCGGACACACTTCAGGAGTTTGAGACAGTGTCGGGTCTCCGAGTGAATTGGGCAAAGTCATGCCTGTATCCATTCCATGAGGACACGGCTGAAACAAATGTACGCATGAACAACTCTTCTCTGCGATGGTACCCAGCTACGTTTCGGTATCTAGGCATCTTCATATATCGGAATCCCACGGATGTGCTGGAGGGAAACCTGATCAGGGCAATATCCGCTGTCAGAGCCCAGATTCAATTCTGGAAGTCACTCCCTCTGAATTTATTTTATTTATTTATTTACCGAATTTGTACAGCGCATAGCTGCCCCAGCAACGGGGCGTCCCAGCGCTACCCAGGTAAACTTTCATGAAACAGAGAATGCGATGGGCAGAATCACACTGGCCAAGATGACAATACTACCAAAACTATTGTACTATTTTTCGAACCTCCTGGTCTATGTTCTGACCAGAATCTTTTGTGACCTTGAACAACTGACCTGAGATCTTATTTGGAACAAGGGCTGGCCCCGCATCGCACTATGGAAATTATATGTCCCCACCAGTAAAGGAGGCTTGGCGGTTCCTAATATGGAATTGTATTACTTGGCGGCGCAATTACAATGGGTGATGAGATGGTTTGCAGGTAAGGGTTTAGAACACTCAGCCACCGCACAGTCACCTTGGTCTCAATCCCAAATATATCACTTGTTTCACCCCATTACTCGATCATCGCGCCCATTACAGATCTATCTGGCCTTGGCGCACCGCTGCTTTAAGAGGAGCCTGTATCTTACAAAAGATACAACCCCCTGCGCCCCGTCACTACCACTTTTGGGGACGCCTAGGGGCACATCGAGCACCTCTAACGGGGCACTTACACACTGGCATGAAGCAGAGTTAAGCACATTAGGCGATCCCTATACAGAAGGCGCTTTGATACCATTTGAGAATTTGGCTAATGATTATGATTTACACGCAGGTCAATTCTTACTGTACAATTCAATTACGAGATCGCTTTCCACGGCATGGGGTGAAATCACTATTGAACCGGAGACACACCTCTTAATGCAATACTTGCATGTTATTGGCAATGGATCACACATTGTACACTGGCTAGTTGAAGCGCTACTTATCCACACAATGAAACCCATGGCGGCCCTCCGATTGCGATGGTAAGCAGGCAGAGGAAAACAATGGACAGACCGAGAGTGGGACACATTGCTAGCAAACCCCACTACTGTTCTGAGAAACTTTAAGTTTAGACTAATACAAACATATATAACACAAAGGGCATACCTCTCCCCGGACAAATTAAACAAATACTTTCACACCAATACTGCGGCATGCCCGCGCTGTCTACAGACAGATGCGGACCTCCTACATATGCTTTGGTTCTGCGCTTCCCTGTATACTTATTGGCAGGACGTCATCACAGCACTTGAAACATGCACCAACAAGACAATCACGCGCACATGGGAGGTCTGCATATTAGGCCTTTATCCCAGATCAAAGACAAACAGGGCCACGTCGCGATTTATTGACCTAGGCTTGGTAGTCGCAAAGAGGTTAATAACTAAGAGATGGAAACACACTGACTCTCCTGTTGTCAATAGCTGGATAAAATCGCTCCTAGTGTGGGCACATGCCGAAAGCACATCACTACACAGAGAGGAAATAGTTGGACTACGCAAATACCCTATTGCACAGTGTTGGGATAATATACTTTTGGATTTAACACGCATGAACGGGTAGTGGGGAAACGGTTCCTCGCAAGCAGCTGATATACAGGAAGAGGTTACAGGCTCGCAGCCACACAATGATATAGGCTCAGGTTGAGGCCAGGGATTGCCACGGGGGAAACGGCCACAGTACATGAACGACGCTAGTGGGGAAACATAAGCATCTGTCGGAATAGACCTGTGTGGTCAAGAGAAGACGATGAGAAAGGCAAGGATGCACTGGGTATGAAGCATATGCACTATATGTACACCGACCCAGGAGTGACATGTAGATAATGGCTATGTTAGTTTGTTAAATTATAAATATATATCATATTTTGCATCATCCTTTTGATTTGACTACACGTTTAGGTACAGACGCTTACGTGTAAATCAGCTGGACATACAGAATAGATATCCGGCTCAGTAAGACACGCATTGGCAGTGAAAATGACATTTTTTGCCACGTACAATGTCATTTATTGTCCTTCACTACATATATGTTTGCTGTTATTCTGCAACTCTGTAAAAATTGAAAATGCAAATAAAGATATTTAAAAAAAAAAAATGAATCCTAGCTAGTGTTCACGCAGACAATTTTGTGCTTTTGATGACAGTCTCTGCAAAATTGGGCCAACTGATTCATGAGTTCCTGACTCTGTTCTATGTTTCTCCATACCTGAGTACTTTGCCTTGTCATCTGCAGACTTGTGACCTCACCAGACCCATGATACAGTGGCATATTCCAACACTGTACTGTTGCGGAAATCCCTGGCATGCACTAACTTCTGACCTGATGGTAATTTGTTGTTCTTTTGTGCATTTTGACAAAGTGTGATGTGATCTGATTTTGTGTGAAGGCGCCAGGTTGTATCTGGAGAATAAACCTGTGTTCCACATTGAGGTGTGCCTTGTATCTTTTCACACGTCCAAAGGTTATTTAGAAACAAAACATGTACCATGATGATCTGGTGTGCCGACAATGATTGTTGATTGTGCTTGCAAACAGTGATATTTCTGTAGACAGTAGACTTAAATAGAATCAGTACTATGTACTACGGGTTGTGTGATAACCTGGTTGTGTCTATGTATCATGCTGTGACAAAGAACATTTACTCACAAGCCATTAGTTGACATTTTTGAAGTGATTTCTTGCCAATGCTGTTGACACTTTCTTCTTCGTGATTTTGTGCAACATTTCAATCTGTACATTTGGGAATCTAATTCACGAGCAAGTATTTAGTGAAAAATTATTTATTTCAGTGCATGGTTTCCTGACAGTGTTGGAAATGTATTATCAAGAAGTGTGACACTTGTGCCTGTTGTCAGAGTTGACCACAAATCCCATCATGGCCTTGTGCTCCAAACACCACTCCCCAGTGTCACCCATTTTGTCAGTACATTTCCACTCACTGTCAGGTAAGCAGAGTTCCAGGTGGGCTGTTTGTGCTGGGTGGGAAGAGTGTGTGTAGAACAGGGCCTTCTGGGAGATGTGGTCAGGGCTGACACTCCTCCTCCCACCCAGCCCAAACAGCCCACCAAGAACCATGCTTACCAGACAGTGAGTGGAAATGTACGGACAATATGTCTGACACTGGTGCCTGTTGTTTGACTTGACTTCAACACACATCACAGCCTTCTCCTAAAGACACCAGTCCCCAGTGTCAGCCATTTTGCCATTACATTTCCACTTGCCGTCAGGGACAGCATAGTCCCAGGTGTGCTTTTTGAGCTGGGTGGGAAGGTGTGTGTGGGACAGAGCTTGATGGGAGATGTAGTCAGTGCAAACACTCCTCCTGCCAGGCAGCCCAACCAGGCCAACAGGGAGAGTGATGTCCTGACAATGAGGGGAAGTGTACATTCAAGATGTCTGCTACTGGTGCCTGTTGTTTGAGTTGACCCCAACTCCCATCAAGGCCTTCTGCTTCAGACACCATGCAGCAGTGTCAGCCATCTTGCTAGTACATTTTTACTCACTGTGAGTAGAGCATAGTTCCATGTGGGCTTGTTGGGCTGTGTGGGAGGAGGATTGTTTGCAGTCACTACAACTCCCATCAAGCCTGTGCCCACACCCACCTTCCCATCCATCCCAAACAGCCTACCCGTGACTCTGCTTTCCTGTGAGTGAGTGAAAATGTGGTGGCTAGATGACTGACACTGGTGACTGGTGTTTGGTGCACAAAGCCTTGCTGTGAGTTTAGAAGAAGTATGTACATGGTAGGAATTTTATGCCTTTTAATTTTAATTGCAGGTATGTTGTTATCAATAAGACATACACATCACATGCTCATTTACTGTAGTTTGATTTTCATTTCAAAACAGTCACTTGTATCACTGTGTCCTTTACAGTGATGTCTATGGAGTTGTAATTGGTAACTTTGTTTGAATGTGGAGTGGGTATTTACCAGACTCTGGTGCTCCGGGTATTCCATAGATGCTCTCCGGTAGAAGGATGGCACGCACCTTCTCCTCCCAGGAAGTGAAGTGCACAGGTGGTGCGGGAGGGCCACCACCAGTCTGCTGGCTTTGAAAGTGTGCTCTGGCCAGCAGTTTTTTTACCCTCCTTCGCACATCATAGTACCTACTCCTGATATCATCCATTGTGCGCCAGACCAGTGCTTCAGCATTCACCTTGTTGACTATCCTGTCCCACATCCTATTTCTCTGGGAAAGGGGGGTCTGTTGGACTAGGTTCCCAAATAACTGTGGCTCTACTCCGACTATTTCATCTACAAGCACTTCCAACTCCTTCTCTGTGAACCGTGGCTGCTTCCTTGGGGGCATGGTGAGGGTGAGGGTGAATGTGAAGGTGAGGGTGAGTATGAAGGTGAGGGTGAGTGTGAATATGTAAAAGAGTGTGTTTTTGTAAGAATTGTTTGAAAATAAAATGTGTGCAAGTTGTGTGGTGGGTGAAGTCTGGGTGTATGAGGCAGAGAGCAGGGAATGTGTGGCAAATCCTGTGTACTATCAGCAGTTCTGTTAGAGCAAAGGATCATGGTCATGTTTTTGGGCCTTTATATAGGTGGATTGGTGGGTGTGGCTAATAATTGAATTTTTTTGGGGTGATTTTTGGTGGTACCAATGCTTGGTTTTACTGATTTTATTAGTTTCTACCTAATGTGACACCACCCGACACGGTTTAGAAACCGCGTCAGATGCATCGTCATCTGTTCGCGGAGTAAACCGAGTCTGATTTATAACAGAAATGCTATTCTACAGCGTTTCCGTATGAGTCGGTCGCACCAGGCTTGTTTCCGTATGGTTCAGTTGTGCATATTGCTTTCCTAACAACTTGGTAGGAGTTTAACATGCAATGCATCGTAATCCGTCATTCAGGAAGCTCGCGGTTGAGTCGTTTGGAAAGCATTCCGTAACCAATTCAATAGGAATGCTTTCCTGAGGAGATCGTAATCGGCCCCTTACACTAGAGCAATCCGTAACACAACTATGGGCCTCATTACGATGTCGGGTGGAAAGCCTACGCCCGACATTTGGAATTTCCTAGACCGCGTAAAAACCCTTCCGACCCACTCAGTCGGTTTACAATCCACCCTACTGATTACAATGTTTGCGGTCAGAAAGGAAACTGCGTGGTTATTCCGAATCGGTTCCGACTGGATCTTGGAGAATTTGTGTTGGTTGGACCCACACCGTGCACCTCTACGGACAGCATCTCGAACCGACCGATTACAACGTAATTTCCAACAGCCTTTCCGAGTCGGCCTGTCCGACATGAAAAGGCTGTCAGAAAGTGACTTTGGGAGCCCCTAGCAGGGCCCCCTTCATTCTGCGGCCTCCAGTTCGGGGCCAAGGGGGTACCTAAGGAACCCACCTCTAAAACCCTACACTATGTGGCAGGCACCGTGGGGTGCCCACGACAGGGTGCAGGGTTTTCCACATGTACCTCATTTCCCCATAGGAGCCAGTGTTGTCGGGCGGAACACGGGCTCCCATAGGGTACAATGGGTCTCTGACCAAACAGTGTTTGGTCGCATCGTAATCAGTCGGGCGGAACTGCCGGCCACGAGTCGGTCAGATCCCGATTCCGAGATGGTGTTGGGTGGATAGTTTCCACCGACGACTAGCCGTCAGTGGTCCTGCCATAGGGATTACGATGCGACCACCTGCAAGGCGGTCACACCTTGTATTCTTTGTATTTCAGCAGGTGCTGCGGGCTGCAGCACATGCCGCAGTACAAAAAATGCACCCTGCACATATCCCTGCACTATGTGGCAGCCACCATGTAGTGCCTGCCACATGGTGCAGGGACATGTAGGGGGGCACCATAGGTGCCCCCCAAAACCCAGAACTAAGGGCCAGGGGGGAAGGGGTCGTATATAAGGAAACAAGGGACACCCTACTCACACGGAACCAGGGTACTTACAATTAGACAAAAAACAGAGGTTCCTGTGGACCCTCAATGATTGATATTACAATCTATATCAGCGCAATCGCAGTAAAGGGGAGGTACACAGATGTCAGAGAAAGAAATGACATGTAACACAGAGTATGTAGAGAAACAAGGTATTTTTATATATTAAATTCACATTTGTAGTAAAATTTCCAGTGCGAAGTGTCCCAAGTGAAAAGTTAAACCTATCAGTATGGAAAGTGACTTTTTGTGACATAAAAGCAAGGTTTCAATATTTTTACAGAAACGACCATTCAATGGATACACAAACAATGTTGGCAGCCTCCTAGTGTAATCATAGGGGCTGAGAATTGGTTCACTTCAAGTTGTCGACGGCGTTTCGACCCAACTAGCAATGCGGGGTCTCATCAGGACCTATCAGTGTAGGGACCCCTGCAATTTGATAATCAATGCGTCAGTGGGCAGCAATGTAAGAGAAGGACAGAATCTAGTTGGATAGCTGAACGAAAATCAGTGTCATACCTGTGGATGACTGACAGTAGTGTGGTGAGCACCTGTGGGAGTGAAGGGTAGCAAGGGATACTCACATAGGGCCCGTCCGGGCACTGTATGGGTAAAGGGTGAAAGGAATATTTACATTAGGAATGTTTATCACAGGAGAGTACCAAGTAGCATCAAAGAGGGCATATATAACTTACCCTATGGAGGGGAAGGGGCTGGCAGTCAATAATTTCCAAAGGTATGGTTGTAATACCTGTCCAAGAAGGCGGTGTCTGAAAAAGGTATCAAAACACCCTGTCAAGGTCAGTGTTAAAAAGTATTATGGCAAAAAGGAGGTTAATTGCTTAACCATTCTCTTACCGCGTAATTAGTCGGCGGCGTGAAACAATTTGGGGGCCTTTAGTAGACTGCAGTAAAAGTTCCTCTCTTTCCTTTGAGGAATCCTAAAAATAACAGGAAGTACTTAGAATTGTTTGTGGCAGAAACCATTGTGTGTCACGAGGAGTCTGTGAGCTTATTAACATCTCTTACCGATATTGAATATGCTTCAAGAAGTCCAATGAGGGGTTCAGAGTTAATCTGTGGCGGAGAAATCTCACCCGCGATAACACAGAGAACTGCACTCGTCCGTGTCTGCTTGGGAAATGTCAAGACCGATCCTTGTTCTCTGGTCTTGATTTATAGTCCACGTGCGGGCTCTGCTGGTCATGAGTAGCGCATACGGGCAGACCTGGCTAGAGGATAATTTTTCTACAGAATTAATCTCGAGTGTAAGAGATTACGATGTACACTTAACGGGTGGTGTGTGGCACAACTAGAGGTTGTCTTTGATGTAAAAAGACGGAAAATAAGATGCAAGCCAGTGTTAAAGATACAATATCCAAAAGCGTGGCGGGGAAGTTCTCTATGTCTATTAAGGGAGATTGAAGCTCACTTCACGGAATGATATTAGGTCTACAGTGATGAGGGGCTATGAGGTAATCACATTGTAGCTTAGGACATGTAAGGAAACTTAGTCGGTAATTTGCATATAATCACAAAACAGAAGCATTTTTCCATGTCATTTGATGCAGTTGTCAGGCCTAATGGGGTGTGGTGAGGTAGTGGCATGTAATTCACCAATTTAACGTATTAATCATGTCAATCCGGTTTTAACACAAAATAAATTTCGCAATATCATTACAACAATTTAGCATGTTAAGTGAACATTTATCAATGGAATTGTTTCGTGACATAGCCATAAACAAGATAATTTCAATCTTCACATACAGTGCCAAGATACTATACATGTTGAATATACAAGATACATAGGAGTCATAAGGAAGAATCGTGTAGGACATTGCTATTGTGATACATAAACTCATATACACATCAGGTGTCATTAGTGTAAATCTAGTCTGTACTTGAAACCACATAGTATATCATGACAGTGGTGTAAGCAGCCACTGTCTACTCAGTAATATTTAGTGGTTAGGATCAATGACATGGGACTTCAGTTAGCCAAATTAGACACAAACCCACACCATTCTTCAGTTGTATTGAGTCCCTGATCAATTGACTTAGTTCGCTCTATCCATATGAGTAGACAGTGGCTGCTTACACCACTGTCATGATATACTATGTGGTTTCAAGTACAGACTAGATTTACACTAATGACACCTGATGTGTATAAAAGTTTATGTATCACAATAGCAATGTCCTACACGATTCCTCATTATGACTCCTATGTATCTTGTATATTCAACATGTATAGTATCTTGGCACTGTATGTGAAGATTGAAATTATCTTGTTTACGGCTATGTCACGAAACAATTCCATTGATGAATGTTCACTTAACATGCTAAATTGTTGTAACGATATTGCGAAATTTATTTTGTGTTAAAACCGGATTTACATGATTAATACGTTAAATTGGTGAATTACATGCCACTACCTTGCTACACCCCATTAGGCCTGACAACTGCATCAACAGACATAGAAAAACGCTTCTGTTTTGTGATTATATACAAATTACCGACTAAGGGGTCTATTAGGATGGCGGTCGGAAAACCACCCGACCGCCATGGTAGTGGAAAACAACCGCCCGCCGGTACCGCGGCAAAACCGGCGGGCAGATTAGGATCTACCGCCCAAAAAAAACGACCGTGGCGGTAAGAGCCACCGAAAAAACGCCCGTAGCGGGCGGAGAAGGCGAAAACCCGTCCGCGGCGGTCGGATTCACGGCGGAAAATAACCAAACCGCCGCCAGGAGAGCGGAGACACCACACGGAAAATTAGGATATCCCCGATGTGACTGCGGTACGTTCCGCTGTTTCCGACCGCTGCGGACGCTAACAGTGATAAATGGGAGAGCCGGCGGAAGAGCTGCAGCATAGCCACCGCTGCAGACGCTCCGTGACAAATATGGAGGTCGACAGAAAAAACTCACAACAAGGCCACAAAGTGCACACATCAAACTAGCCATGCACCCAAAAACACATAACACACCCCAATGACACAACCACATGGCAACTACAAAAATCCAAATCCCAGGACAACCCACACAACACACCTGACAGCAATACCCCATTTGGACACACCCACATAGCTGAGTATAAAACCAGCCCCTTCCCTGACCACAATCCTTTGCAATAGTCCACAACTGAAGGGCCCAACACCGGAGCACAAAGGAGAGGCAAATCTGCACACCATAACTACTCACACCACACACAGCACCACCACCACTTCCACACCTGCACCTCTAGCCCCTCTGCACATCACACACCATACACATCACCCCCACCACTTACACACCTGCACCTCTAACCCCTTAGCACATCACACACCATGGCACCACAGAAAATGCCAAAATTCACAGAGAGTTAGTTGACAGTCATGGTAGATGAGATAATCAGAGTAGAACCACAACTGTTTGGTAACCTGGTCCAACAGACACCATTAGCCACAAGAAATCAAATGTGGGCACGGATAGTCGATAAGGTCAATACAGTGGGGACCATCCTGCGCAACAGACAGGAAATCATCAAGCGGTGGCATGACTTGAAGAGTGTTGTCAAAAAGAAGAGGAGCAAGAACCGTGAACTGGCTCAGAGGACTGGCGGTGGCCCTCCCATTCCACCAAGAACATTCACTGCATGGGAGGAGAAGGTGCTTGCCATACTGCATCCAGAGAGTCTCACAGGAATACCTGGGGGAGTGCAGGCTGGTAAGTACAAACAAATGTAGACCATTACACAGCAATGTACTGTCCAGCACAACTACAAAGCTACATCTCAGTGGCCCAAGTATATCCATATGCACCACAATATCCAACACATGTCCCACAGATGTAACATTCACTACATCTGAATCACCCCAAAGGTAGCCAACATTTACAGGGTTGTATGTGTCCAGGCAAACAGCACTACAACTCCCACCAGGCCCCCTGTCCCACCCCTGAGCAGGATGGAGCACTCCACACCCAGAAGCATTTGGAAGCCATTGCCTCACTACAAACGAACTAACAGGTAGGTAGCCATCTTCCCTGGGAGGGCTGTTTGGGGGTGGGAGGCCTGCACAACAACTCCCACCCGGCCCCCTGTCCCACCCCTGAGCAGGATGGAGCACTCTACACCCAGAAGCATTTGGAAGCCATTGCCTCACTACAAACAAACTAAAAGGTAGGTAGCCATCTTCCTTGGGAGGGCTGTTTGGGGGTGGGAGGCCTGCACAACAACTCCCACCAGGCCCCCTGTCCCACCCCTGAGCAGGATGGAGCACTCCACACCCAGAAGCATTTGGAAGCCATTGCCTCACTACAAACAAACTAACAGGTAGGTAGCCATCTTCCCTGGGAGAGCTGTTTGGGGGTGGGAGACCTGCACAACAACTCCCACCAGGCCCCCTGTCACACCCCTGAGCAGGATGGAGCACTCCACACCCAGAAGCATTTGGAAGCCATTGCCTCACTACAAACGAACTAACAGGTAGTTAGCCATCTCCCTAGGGAGGGCTGTTTGGGGGTGGGAGGCCTGCACAACAACTCACACCAGCCCCCCTGTTCCACACCTGAGCAGGATGTAGCACTCTCCCCCACCCAGAAGCATGTGTCAGCCATTGTATTACAAAAACCAAACTTACAGGTAGGTAGCCATCTTAACAGGAAGGGGTGTTTGGGGGTGGGAGGCCTGCACCACAACTCCCACCAGGCCCCCTGTCCCACCCCTGAGCAGGATGGAGCACTCCACACCCAGAAGCATTTGGAAGCCATTGCCTCACTACAAACAAACTAACAGGTAGGTAGCCATCTTCCCTGGGAGAGCTGTTTGGGGGTGGGAGACCTGCACAACAACTCCCACCAGGCCCCCTGTCACACACCTGAGCAGGATGGAGCACTCCACACCCAGAAGCATTTGGAAGCCATTGCCTCACTACAAACGAACTAACAGGTAGGTAGCCATCTCCCTAGGGAGGGCTGTTTGGGGGTGGGAGGCCTGCACAACAACTCACACCAGCCCCCCTGTTCCACACCTGAGCAGGATGGAGCACTCTCCCCCACCCAGAAGCATGTGTCAGCCATTGTATTACAAAAACCAAACTTACAGGTAGGTAGCCATCTTAACAGGAAGGGGTGTTTGGGGGTGGGAGGCCTGCACCACAACTCCCACAAGGCACCCTTGTCCCAAAGCTCAGCAGGATGGAGCACTCCCCCACCCAGAAGCATGTGGCAGACATTGCATTGCTCTCATCAAACTAACAGGTAGGTAGCCATCTTAACAGGGAGGGGGGTTTGGGGATGGGAAGATTGCAGTACTACTCCCACCATGTCCCCTTGTTCCCCAGCTCATCAAGATAGAACACTCCCTCCCACCCAGATGCATGTGTCAGTCATTGCACTGTCCACTTCAAACTAACAGGTAAGTAGACATATTATGCCCTCTTGTCCCACCCCTGAGCAGGATGGAAGCCTCCACCACACACACACATAGATGTGTCACAAATCCAACCCAAATGTGAAAACAGAACAGGTAAGTAGCCAGTACATGCACCCAGCCATTCCTCACAAAAAGCATGGTGCCATAGGACAACACCAGTCCTCTCATCACACAAAAATACACACATATCCTATTGCCACTCACAGTGTGCAGACAGCTAAGCTAATGTAACTGTCACAGCAACCCAAAGTGTGACACACCAATTCACATG
Source organism: Calotriton arnoldi (assembly GCA_963921515.1). NCBI lineage: Eukaryota > Metazoa > Chordata > Amphibia > Caudata > Salamandridae > Calotriton > Calotriton arnoldi. The sequence goes on from CAWUFW010018330.1 coordinate 181,916, forward strand.
TAGAAGAAAGTCTGTGCACAATCATGCACAGCACTGAATGCCATGTGTAAGTGCCATGTGGCCAGAGCAGCAAGGACCATATGAAAACAAAGAAATCATGGTTGGTGGTACAAATTCAGATTTGCACATGACATGACAAAGGTATGCATGAGATGACAATGGCCAGTTCATGCTCAAATGTAACGTCTGCCAGGGCAGAGTAATCAACAAAGAGGTGTCACAGAAATGCTTTGTTGCACTAGTCCCTAGATGGCAACATGTCCCTGTAATCACAAAACATGCACGTGGCGCATGGTATGTTTTGACACCTCACACCATGGACAAGTAATGCATGTACCTCAACATCATCTCAGGAGGCGCATACAAACAATGTGATGACTAGTCAAGTGTGTGGTATACAAACAGTTAATAATACACAGCTAACGCAAAGCTTGCGGGGTGCACTGCTATGACCATTTCCCATTTGTCCCACAGGTGACCAAGAACTGACCGCAGAGGACAACACCAGCAACCTGCAGAGCCAGTCTCCCCCCCGGAACATGGACTCTCGGATGTTGACTCCGGGGATTCAGAGGACGAGGAGCTCGGAGCCGGCCCATCTGGTGTGCCAGGGAGCAACCGGTCCCAGGACCCCATTGTCCCCCCACCACATCTGCAGCAACACCAACAGCTACGCAGACCCCTGCTGTTACAGCCTGTGCGTCCTACACCACCACCACCACCACCAGTGCTGCCTGCAACACTCTCCCTGTCCCAGAGGATGACCACCCCACACCACCAACTGAGGAGGGCAGGGAGAGGATGAAGGTGCCTACAGTGGTGAGGCAACAGGTCCATGGCAGCAGGGCAGGTGGGAGGGGCAGGGTCACACACAGACAACCAGAGCCTGGGACTGAAGCCCTGGACAGCATAAACAGAGTCCTTGGGGCATATGAACGGGCCCTGGGACGAACGGCCCAGTCAGAAGAAGATTCCCGCAAGCCCCTCCTGCTGATTAGGTTCATGGACACCCACATGGGACAAATTGTGGACCTCTTGGGCCAGCTAGTGGCGGTACTGAGGGACAGGCCTGCACCACAAACAACACCTCCACCTCCCCCTGCTGGGCCGCAGGATGACAGTTCAACGTCCTCCCCTGCGGCCACAGAGAGGGGTGAGTCCTCAGACCCCACAGGCCCTACAGCAGTGGCCCCCCCTGCCAAGCGACGAAGGGGCCGTCCCAAGAAATCCCTGGGAGTATCCTGTGGCAAAGCACCTGCCAAACATCAGTCACGGAGCCAGCCATGAAGGCAGCACTCTTCACTACTGCATTGACTTTTTGGACTGTCCTTCCCCACACTGCCTTGTGAATGGCATCTGTCTGTTGGACTTGGTCACCACATCAATGTGGTGACTACTCGATTCTCTCATTTACCATAACTGTCAACTCACTGCTTCACTAATCACCCCAATGTAAATGTTCACCCCCCTCACATGTCACCATTGTACATAAATACTCCTTACACACATGTTGTTGTTTCTGCTCCGTATTTATTCCAGGATGTGCAGTCTTCACCATGATTAAAATGTACCAGGAGTATGGAATGTATGTAGGCAAGGAGAGTCTGAAGGGACCTAGGAAAACACAACAGAACAAGATTCACCAGTCTGAGTGTGGCATCACTGACATAACACAACACATACCATAAAGCTAATACAACATGCACACATCACAATGAGCAACAAGTGCCAACATACACATCCTGTAGATGTTCCAAACTACCCTGTCCCATAAACATTGTCAGCCACCACTGAGTCAACAACCGACTGCAGTCACAAAGCTCACATACACCTTCACAACAACAGTAACATCATCAGACAATGGGTACGTTGTACATTGTCACTCACCTTCAAGTGAAGTAGCGGTTGATGAGCTGTTGATGCAGGTCAACACCTTCCTCCTCTCCACTGTCCTCATCACTGGACACGGGTTGGTTTGCAGGTGGGGGCCTTGGCTGCTCATCATCATCCAGGATCATGGGGATCTCCTTGCGAATGGCTAGGTTGTGGAGCATGCAGCATGCCACTACAATCTGACACACCTTCCTGGACGAGTATATCAGTGCACCTCCGGTCTTGTCCAGGCAGCGAAATCGTGACTTCAGGAGACCAAAAGTACGCTCCACCACATGACGTGTCCTCCCATGGGCATCATTGTAGCGGACATCAGCTGGTGTCCTGGGATTCTGCATTGGGCTCAGCAACCAAGGACGGTTGGGATATGCAGAGTCACCTAGGTGTGAGAAACACAGATAAACCTTGTAATAATACTGTGGCAGAGGACAGCATGTCACAGACACAGCACGCTACTGGACTCTTCATACTCACCCACAATCCATGCACGCTCAGGAAGCATATTAGCCATCAGCTGTGGTACAATGCTGTTACGCATGATGTATGAGTCTTGGGCTGAGCCTGGAAATTTGGCACACACATACAAGATGATCATATCCGCCTGGCACACCACTTGCACGTTTATGGAGTGGAAATGTTTACGATTCCTTTAGATGTGCTCCTGTGCCTGTGGTGGAACAAGCCCAACATGTGTGCAATCAATGGCACCAACAACATGGGGGATGTGTCCAAGGGCATAAAAATCTCCCTTCACAGCCGCCAATTCAGGCCCCCTGGGGAAATGGATATATCTGTCCTTGTATATCATCATAGTGAACAGGACATCATGCAGCACCATGCTGAACATAGGTTGTGACATCCCACCTGCGCTGGACACCGTGTGCTGGAATGATCCAGAAGCAAAAAAAATTGCAGGGCCGCCATCACCTTAGACGTTGGGGTGAAAGCTGTTGGATATGTTCTGCGAGGCTGCAGGTGGGGCTCCAACATAGCACATAGGTTTTGTAGGGTGGCTCTATCCAGACGGAATTTGCGGATGACCTCCTCATCCTCCATGTCTGCCAGCACTGTGAAGGGACGATGCAGATTTGGTCTCCTCCTAGTTGAGATGAAAGTGAACACGTGTCAATGCAATACACCATGAGATGTGTACAACAGCTTACGTTTTGACTGACACAACGCCAACAATGACTGTCATCACAATTGAGTTACAGAGCAGCTTACATGTAGGGACACCTTCAGCTACACTACTCGTACACTTGTCCCCTTTCACACAGCAAGTACCTCCGAAACAACATCTGACTATGCGAATGCACATAGGGATATGGCCACATCTAGCATGAGCAGGCCTGAGAGTATTTCATACAGCATATGTGTAAAACTGCAACACTACTGTCTTATACTTAGCTGCTGTACCTGACACACCTTCAGGCATAAGTTGAACATGGCACACATCAACAACACAATGACCACAGGCTGAGCGTAAACAACAAGTGTGTGCATGATGCAAGAAAACAAGACAGTTAAATCTGGACATTCTTCATTAAGACATACATCACTGTGATTTTCACAGCACTTTCACACATTGACATGTGTACACATTTGAGAGTCCATAACAACACTGTTCTGTGTACATGCCCATCAATATCACAAGTGACATGTGAGGGAGTACATGCCAATGTACTAAATCACATACACAAACATGGCATGTGTAGTCAGCAGTGTGTTAAATGTTACATTGGCATTGTGTGCACAATGATGTGCCATTAATCATGTGGCCACTGTGCACTGTTGATGACTTCCCATTGGCCATTGACACAGCATGATGTGTCCATAGGTGCTGTCAAAGTGCTCCACCACCCAAATCACAGTCACTCACGTCAATGTATGGCACCCAAGTCGTGGTAGCTACAGCCTGGCACCAGCGGTGTGTCACCACCAATCCCTAAAACACAATTGCGGTAGTGAGAGCTATATATGTATTGCCAAATGGCGGTTGGCATGCTCTGCCACCCAAATCACGGTCACAGGCACCAATGTATGGCACCCAAATCGCGGTAGCTACCGCCTGGCACCAGCGGTGTGTCACCGCCAATGCCCAAGACACAATCGCGGTAGTGATAGATATATATGTATTGCCAAATGGCGGTTGGCATGCTCCGCATCACGGTCATAGGCACCAATGTATGGCACCCAAATCGCGGTAGCTACCGCCTGGCACCAGCGATGTGTCACTGCCAATGCCCAAGACACAATCGTGGTAGTGATAGATATATATGTATTGCCAAATGGCGGTTGGCATGCTCCGCCACTCAAATCACGGTCATAGGCACCAATGTATGGCACCCAAATCGCGGTAGCTAATGCCTGGCACCAGCGGTGTGTCACTGCCATGGACCATGCCCTTACAGCCAATGGGAACTGCAATCGCGGTAGCCTAATGCAATTTTGAAAATCGCGGAAGGCGTGCACCGCCATCGCGGGGCAGGTCATTGGATGCAATTGAAAGATGCACCACCGAGGTAGAACCCGCCTGTCACCAGCAGTGTGTCACCGCCATGGACCATGCCCTTACAGCCAATGGGAACCGCAATCGCGGCAGCCTAATGCAATTTTGAAAATCGCGGTAGGCGTGCTCCGCCACCGCGGAGCCGGTCATTGGATGCATTTGAAAAGGCTGACCTGGAACACCAATTGCAGCAGCTTGGAACCACTGAAACTGCCCCAGGGGTTATATATGTGTGGGAGAGAGCCTCACATTTCCACAGCTTTCAGAGCCTGCTGCCTGAGACCCCTCACCTGCTGCTGTTGCTACTGTCTCCAGGGACTGCTGCCTGCCACCCCTCAATACCAACTGCTGCTGTTGCTGTCTCCAGGGACTGCTGCCTGCCACCCCTCAACATCAACTGCTGCTGCTGCTGTCTCCAGGGACTGCTGCCTGCCACCCCTCAACACCACCTGCTGCTGCCGCTGTCTCCAGGGACTGCTGCCTGCCACCCCTCAACACCAACTGCTGCTGTCTCCAGGGACTGCTGCCTGCCACCCCTCAACACCAACTGCTGCTGCTGCTGTCACCTGGCCACAGTGATGGCGGGGACTGAGAAGATCCGGGCCAGTCCCTTCACCAGCAAGGAGCTGGAGGTCCTGGTGGAAGAGGTGCTCACCCAGTATCCAAGGATATATGGTGCCCCAAATGTCGTGGTAAGTCTTCAACAGTGTGAGTGAGAGTGCAGGGGGGCACACATGAAGTTGAGCTGCTGCAGTATGTGCCTGAGAGTGTGGGGTTTTGTCATGCACTGCCTAGCATGCTTTCTCCAGGGGGAAGGGGTGTGTAGCCTATTTCACATGTTTCCCTGCCTGCACATCAAAATTTGAGGGACATGTATTGTCTTGCCAGCCATACAGTGATGCAGCAAGTTGGTAATGCAGGAGTCAGGTCAGTGATTGCTTGTGTGAATAGCTGTGTAGGTCCCTGTTGTCCTTCTCAGTGTGAGCCCACCTGGCCTGCACAGTCACCGCCCAATCTGACAAGGACACATCACTGAATGTACAGAGTGTTACATGTGTCTTTTTTTCTTTACTCTCCATCAATGAGCCATCTCAGCCCTGTAGATTGCACACGACAGGCCTTGTGAGAAGGGTGTGGGTTTGTGAGATCATGTCCCTCAATGTGACCTCCATGACATAGTGAGCCATTCACAGGGCAAGGACATTGAGGGCTGTGCAATGTTGGACATGGTGAGTCTAACCCCCAACATATGTTGATATGTAATGTATGTCTTGCTCTACCTAAAAATGACAGTAGATGTGGGCAGACTAGACATGGCTTTATGTGCTGGCATCCTGCATGTGTATGACATGGGCAGGTACTGTGTCCACCCTCACACCTGCATGCATTTATATGTGGTTCTCCCATGCTGATGTACCATGTGAGATGCATTCTTGTCTCTGTTAGACATATCTGTGGATTTGGGATGAGTCAGTATCATACTACTGTACTGAGAGATATTGGTACATAACACTTGTGTCACTGATGTTTTCCCCCTCTTGTCTCCCATGCCTGCAGCTCAAAGTACACCAGCGTAAGGCTGTGTGGAGGGCCATTGCATGCAAGGTGCGGGCTCTGGGTGTCTCAAACTGATGGCGCACCCACTGCCACAAGAGGTGGGATGACATCTGCCGGCTGAGCAAGAACGTGGCGGAGATGATGCTGGGGCTGCTCCCTCGGACTGGCAGGTTGGTGCGGTGCAGCATGACACCACTAATGGCCCGCATCTTGGCCGTGACACAGCCTGAGCTGGATGCACATTTGAAGGAGCATCAGCAGCAAGCTAAGGGTGAATATCCTGGGAAGGGTAACTTTGGCTGTGAGTGGCTGCATGTGTTCACAGCCTGGGCCAGCGCTGGGCTATGTGATGTTGGTAGTGTGATGCAGTGGCTTGTAAGTGGCCTCTGTGCTGGGAGCAGCTGTCATGCATTTGCCCTACTTGTACTTCCTAATGTAATTTGAGCACTGGGCATTGACATTGCATTCTGAGTCGTGGGCTTCAGGTATCGTCTGCATTGGGGTAGTCTGGGAAATCACATGGAAGGGAACAGCAGTGTGCCTAATCTGAGTGTGCTTTCATCAATGCGTGCATTGCCTGACCTCAGATTTGTGAGGCTTAGACATCTGATGCCAATGTGCTACAGTAGTTGTGCCCCAAAGTACAACATGGTGGATGGCATGAGCTCATGGCCATTGTGGACTGTTATGTTGGCGTCTGTATCTGTGTTATCCCCTTCTGCTCCATCCAGATATGACAGTGGCAACATGTTGTGGGGTTCATCCTTGCCCACATCAGGGGCCTAGGTGGTTTCAGAGCTATTTGTGTGTCTGGTTGAACGGAGCCACCGGCAGGATATTGTGCTGTGTGGTCATCACATGGCTCACTTTTACCTGGTTTTCTTGTTTACACGCACTGTTCGAGTTCAAAATTGAGGGTGCACAATGTCATTGCACAGGGTGGTGTGCAACATGTAAATTTCTTCATCTTCAGTGATGCTTTGCTTGCATATGTTTGTTCTGTTGATGCCAATGAACTGACCCTACATCTCTCTCTCTCATGCAGCATCTCCCATGGGCACGGAAGGACAGGGGACGGAAACCAGTGGTGAGGCATAAAGCACAACAGCTGCACACGAGCACAGTGACACAGATGTGACCAGCACCTCGGAGGGGGACAGGAGTCTGCTGGAGGAATCACAGCCAGAGACGCAAAGCTCGTCATCTGACACCAGCGGTGACGCATCCATGTTGGCAGGCACAGGGAATGGGGACTCTGCCTCCTCTTCCACCACACAGCGTACAGTGCCCACCCTCCCAGCTACTTCCACTGTTGCTGCCCGTGTTCGCACCAGTAAGAAGGGAAGAGTGTCCTTCACCCCAGGCACCGCTGCCCCTGCCCCTGTGACCCTGCTGCCATCAGTGCTGAGTCTGTGGACCTTTTGCACCAGCTGTGTGTGGGCCAGACAGCTCTCCTCAATGCCTTCATAGACCACAACAAAAAGTTGGCACAGGTGGTTGCTTTCATGGAGGGCATACATTCAGACGTGGGTGGGCTACACCGGACTGTCCAGTCTTTGTCCTCCGCAATGACGGCAGCCCTTCAACTGGCACAATCTCGGAGTCCAGCTCCAGTCCCTTTGTCCACCCCCCTTCCAGTGGCCACATCTGATGATAGTGACCACGCACAACAGACCTCAAGGTCAAGATACAGCACACGCAGCACACAGCAGCAACAGCCCAAGCGGTCCAGGGCACAGACACCATCCCCACAGAAAACTAAGGCCACCACAGAGCGCAAATACATAAGCCCGTCAGGCGACACCAAGGGCCACAAAGCCAAGAAGCAGACCTCAGGGTCACATGCCTCAGAGGCATCCCCAGCCAAGGACTCTCCTGTCCCAAAAGCGTCTCGCAAAGACAAGCAGACAGTTTCCATGCCCGCTGAAAAGGTGGTGCCTGCTAAAAGTGCACATAAGAAGAGCTCCAAGGCAGATTCACCCACAACCTCGACTCCCATCCAAAGCCCTGCAAAGCAGGGAAAGGAGGGCACTGTAAGGGGAAAACCTGGTAAACAGGGGATGGAGGGGCAAAGGCAAGGCCAGGCCAAGCAAACAGCTGGATCCAGCATGTCCCCAGAGGGAGGGCCACCGTCTGCACCTGATGCAGCTTTGGTGGTGGGTGTGCCTGTTGTGTCCGCACCACTTGACAGTAATCCCAAGACAGGGAAGCCATTTCGACTCCCCAAGAAGTGGAAGGGCACCCCTCTACAATCTCCCCCCCACACTGTGTCTCATGGCAGCATGACTCCACCTCCACGTGCCACTACACCACCTGGTCCAAGCAGCCCTCCGGCTTCCCAAGCCACTGATGCCTCTACGTCAGCTGGGCCACTCTCTCCCCGGTCAAGTCCTCCAACTGTCCCCGACACACAGCCAGCTCCCAGTCCGACTGATAGCCAAGTCTGAGTGGTAGTCCCCCTCACACACCTGTCTCTCCCACAGCGGTGCCTGTACTGCCCATTGTTAGCCCCCTGACTGTGTTGCTGACCATGGCAGGGTACAGTCGCACACATTCCCTGTGCAGCTTCTCATGGACTTACTCTGCACTTTCTGCTGGCCACTAGCCTTGTTGTTCACTGCTGTTTGCCCCTTGCCTGTGCAGCTTCTCATGGACTTACTCTGCACATTGGACTGGCCACTGCCCTTGTTGTTCACTGCTGTCTGCCTCTTGCCTGTGCAGCTTCTCATGTAACTACTCTGCCCATTGTGCTGGCCACTGGCCTTGTTGTTCATTGCTGTTTGCACCTTGCCTGTGCAGCTTCTCATGGACTTACTCTGCACTTTGTGCTGGCCACTGGGCTTGTTGTTCACTGCTGTTTGCCCCTTGCCTGTGCAGCGTCTCATGGACTTACTCTGCACATTGGACTGGCCACTGGCCTTGTTGTTCACTGCTGTTTGCACCTTGCCTGTGCAGCTTCTCACGGACTTACTCTGCACTTTGTGCTGGCCACTGGAATTGTTGTTCACTGCTGTTTGCCCCTTGCCTGTGCAGCTTCTCATGGGCTTACTCTGCACTTTGGACTGGCCACTGGCCTTGTTGTTCACTGCTGTCTGCCCCTTGCCTGTGCAGCTTCTCATGGACTTACTCTACACATTGGACTGGCCGCTGGCCTTGTTATTCACTGCTGTCTGCCCCTTGCCTGTGCAGCTTCTCATGTAACTACTCTGCCATTTGTGCTGGCCACTGGCCTTGCTCTTGTCTAATATTGGTGCCTATCTGTGCAATATGTGAATAAAGACAGTTGCTCCTGTTGTCTGTTTTGTCAGTGTCCTTTCTGATAAAAAAAAATTCTGTGTGTGTATGGTTTACTGTGCCACATGATCTGTATGCCACTTCAACATTGCCAATGGCTTGTCTCACTTTTTCTAGTTTTTACAGGGGTGACAGGGACTTCAGTTCTTCCTGACTCTGAAACTTGTGGGTGCAATGATGGTGGTTTTAGATGAAATACTGTTGTCATTCTCATTCTTTGTTCATGTTAGCTGTATTGTACCCATGTCAGGTTTGGAGGCACTGCCAGCACAGAGTGGGATTCTATCCACAGGATTGCAGGCAGGCTGGCCAGGGTCATCATGTATGTGTGATCTTACTTTATGTGTGCCCAGCAGTGTAGGTTTATAGTCATCTTGTGATGGTCAGTCATCCTAGTCACATGGGTTACTTTCAATTTGTGCACTTGGGTGGTCAAGAAGTGTGCAGTGTGAAGGGGTGACTTTGTCATGAGTGTTGATGTGTGTGTGCACCTGCAATGTCAACTACACACATGTGTCACCCAGGAGTAGAGTGCCTGTTTGTGTAATTGTTCAGCCCTGTGATTGTGATTGTGTGCACATTTGTGTGTTGTATGTTGTACACTGTGCAGTGTGTTGGTGTGTCCTTGCAGTTCTGGCTGACTCCTACTTGTTGTTTTTGGCAATTGTGAGTATGCAGAGTATGTGACTGGCAAGTCAGTGTTGTATTTTGTTGATCATCCATGTGTCTTGATGCTGTTTGTACTCACTGTGCAGCCCTGCTCAGCCACACTGACATTGTAGGTGTGTTTTCTCATGCATTGCTGTCACATGGGGCTTTATTGCCTCCAGTATGGCATGTGGTGTGTGGTGTCATACCATCCCCTATCTGTGCTTCAGATGCCTACCCATTGTGAGTCTGCACTCCATCTATTTGTGTATGGTACACTCCTGCCATGTCCACTACTGACGTACACACCACTTCACTTTCATGTCAGCTGTCCCCTTGGGTTGCCTGTGTGTGTGCCTCCCAATCACTTCATTTGTGACACTGTGCTTTGTGGTGCAGATCTTTGCACAGGACCAATGTGCCACTCAGGACATTTTCCCAATTGGTTATATGTGATTTTCTTGTACTGTTTAGCAGTCATGGTTGCTCATATGCAGTTCAACTGTTTGTGCTGCACAGTCCTATGGTCAAGTTGTTTCCACTTTGGTGTCCCAGACTTGTGCATCTGTGGGTGTTGGGTTAGGTGTATGTGTGTTTGCTGAGGTACTGCTTCACTTCCTGAGTGTAATGTTGTCAGTGTGCTGTTTTGATTGTTGTTGTGGGTGTTCATGGTGTGTCACTCATATCTGTATGGGACTGGTATGTTTGGTGTGCACACACTGCTTGGTGTGCATGCAGTGCTGTGGGTGTATGTTGCCTTGTCCGTGCCTGGTCTGCATCCCCTGATGTCCTGCTGTGTTTGCAATGTGATTTATTGGCATGTGCATCTGTTGTGTGTTTGATGTGGCTGTGTGCAGTGTTTGGGCTGTGTTGTCTCTTGCAGATGACAGATGCTCTGTGTGTGGTGTTCTATTTGCATGTCAGTGTGTGTGTTTTGTTGGTGTGGTGTGTTTCATTCAGATGTGTGTTGCCAGTGTGGTGTGCCTTACTTGTGTGTCTGTCACATGAACTTAGGTCTATTCTAGTTCCTGTGCTTGTGTTAGGTGCGTCCTTGTTGTTTTCTCCTCTCATATCTGAGCTGTCTCTTGTCATTCTTGTGCATGTGCAGGCATGTGGTACACTGTGACATCATGTTGACTTGATGGGTGGTGTGGTATGTCTGTCTGTGTGTCATTGTAGGCCCATTTCTCCCAGTTTGTGTCCATGATTGTTTTGTGATGGTGCACTTCTTGTCTGTGTTGTGGTATGTTGTCTGTGCATTGTTCCTGACTGATGAGGTTGTGCACTCCTGTTCTGACTGTGCTCCCATTGCCTTTCCACAGTTTGGCTGCACAGGTCATGTCTGGTCTTGTTGTGCTTCTGTGTGTGTTTTTGTTGAGTTATGTGTTTGGCTGTTGTTTTTGTGCAGACATTGGTTCTGGCATCCCTGTGTGTGTGTGATGTTTGTGGGTACCCCCAGGGAGTGTGATTGTTTGTCTGTGTATTGACTGGACATTATTGACACCCTTCTGTGTGTCTGACACTGGTGTTGTGTGCTGCAGGTGTGATGGGGGGTATGTGTGAAGATTCCTACTTGTGTTTGACAGTCATGGAGTGTGTCAATGGGCCCTGTGTGTTGTGCTGCTGACATGCTCCTGTCAAGTAGTTGGATACATATGTGTGGCTGTTCACTGTTTGACTTCAGGGCCTTCCTTTCATCCCTGTGCCTATCCATGGGTTGCCTTGCTGTCTCCCTGAGTTGTTGCACTGAGGTGACTGTGGTTTGACTTCACTCACTGTGCCAGCCATGTGTGATTTGATGGGCTGCGGGTGTTCTTATATGTTCCTCGTCTTGCATGTGATGTACACATGCTTGGTAGTTAGCTCCTTGGCCTTCCAATTGTGGGCACCTCACTTTAGCTTTCCTATATGTTGTACTCCATTGCTGCCGGCATGTGGTCTGTGTATGTGGCTGTGTGTCAGTGTGGGGTATGTCTGTGTGACTTGGCAGGCTGTGTGTCCAGTGGAGTAATTGTTCATTATCTGTGTGTGTGTTCATTTTCTGCTTGGACTCAGTTTTCTTGCCATGTGTGTGGTGTTGTTGTGGTGTGTGGGTTGCCCTGGCCCTGTGCTTCTGTGCTGTGTGTTCCTCTGCAGCCACTCCTGCTGTGGCTGTCTCCCTAGTTGTTTGGTGTGTGGTGCAGGGTGTGGGTTCACCTGGCTTGTTGTTGTGCATGGGGGAGCAAGGGAGGGGCACATGGCATGTCCCTTCATGGGGGCTAGTGTGTGGAGGGTGGAGGTGTGGCCCTGTGGTCTTTGTGCACTGCCCATGCCTGGCGCTGGCCTTGCCTTCTGCATTGTGCTCATGTTTTCCCACGTCTTCACCGCTGCGGTGATGTGACCGGGACATTACTTCATGATCGCGGTAGATGGGTGACCTGGATGCGGAGGGGTGATTTGGTAACAGGTAGGACATGTTTGGGTACACTTGTGGATGTGTTCCTGTCCCCACCAGGGTGTCTGGTGTGGACAGGAACTCTATATCAGCCCATAAGTTGTGTGTTGTGGTTGTGTGCAGAGTTATGTTATTGCGTACCTGCGGCGTCGTCCGCGATGGGCCATGAGTTGCTGGTGATGTATCAGGTACAGCACCGGGAAGACGTGTAGAGCTGGATCCATTGCGGTCAGGACCGGGTGGAAGGGACCGGAACTCTGGTTTCGCGCTCTGCTGTGATGCTTCCGCAGTCTCTGGTTGGGCGGTTTCTCCGCTGCGGTGCGACTGGCTGTTTGGGGCATCCTGATTTGTACGGCGGTCGGGACGTCATTCCACATGGCGGTGAGTCTCCATTGGCTCCCACGGCCGCGGTGGCAGGCGCACCTTGATGTCGGTTCGCGGAGCACCGCGGTGGACGGGAAATGGGCTATGTTTGGCCATACTAATATGGCGGGCGTGAGGACTGCTGCTGGCGAGCAGAAAAAAGCATTTTATGCCACCGACAGCACCGCGGTGGTGCCTCCGACAGCCATCATAATAGGCCCCTAAGTTTCCTTACATGTCCTAAGCTACAATGTGATTACCTCATAGCCCCTCATACACTGTAGACCTAATATCATTCCGTGAAGTGAGCTTCAATCTCCCTTAATAGACATAGAGAACTTCCCCGCCACGCTTTTGGATAATGTATCTTTAACACTGGCTTGCATCTTATTTTCTGTCTTTTTACATCAAAGACAACCTCTAATTGTGCCACACACCATCCGTTTAGTGTACATCGTAATCTCTTACACTCAAGATTAATTCTGTAGAAATGTTATCCTCTAGCCAGGTCTGCCCGCATGCGCTACTCATGACCAGCAGAGCTCGCATGTGGACTATAAATCAAGACCGCAGAACAAGGATCGGTCTTGACATTTCCTAAGCAGAGATGGACGAGTGCAGTTCTCCGTGTTATCGCAGGCGAGATTTCTCCGCCACAGATTAACTCTGAACCCCTCATTGGACTTCTTGAAGCATATTCATACGAGATGTTAATAAGCTTACAGGCTCCACGCGACACAAGATGGTTTCTGCCACAAACAATTCTAAGTACTTCCGGTTATTTTTAGGATTCCTCAAAGGAAACGGAGGAACTTTTACTGCAGTCTACTAAAGGCCCCCCAAATTGTTTCACGCTGCCGACTAATTATGCGGTAAGAGAACGGTTAAGCAATTAACCTCTTTTTTGCCAGAATACTTTTTAACACTGACCTTGACAGGGTGTTTTGATACCTTTTTCAGAATTTAATATATAAAAATACCTTGTTTTTCTACATACTCTGTTACTCGTCATTTCTTTCTCTGACATCTGTGTACCTCCCCTTTACTGCGATTGCGCTGATATAGATTGTAATATCAATCATTGAGTGTCCACAGGAACCTCTGTTTTTTGTCTAACAGGGGGGAAGGGGAGCCCGCTACAGGTCCCCAATGTCCCTTTTTGCCAGCTTTTTCATGGCGGGTAAACCGCCATGAAAGGGTCGGCGGGGAGGGACATCTTAATCCCTGTGACACCGGCACCATTTTAGGGATTCAAGATCCCTCTGACAGTCCGACAGGCTCCTTGAACCCATCGGATCCGTGGCGGTTGGTCTCTCCGACGGCCACCCATCCGTCCGCCATCCTAATGGCTTGGGCAGGAATCATATTACGATGATGGTGGGACCGCCACCGACGGGCTGTTGGGGTGGTCCGACCGTCATGGTAAGCAAACCCATACTCACAGTTCCTCAACACATACTACTCTACATATAAATCACATTCTAAAACACACCATAACACTGAGCTTACGACGCACTAACCGTACATCAAATAAAATAACCTAACTTGTACACTGCACAACAACAACCAAAAACACAATGTAGAAGCCCTAAACAGTACCTAACCACCTTCCCTCTACTCTTAAATTACCTTAAAAAGTAATTAAAATAAACTTACCTTAACCGATGCGACGCAACTTCCAACCGCAAGCTTTTCCCTTCGGAAATGACCAAAAAAAGAACACCGATAGACTAAAAGATACAAATTCCTGGAAACAAACATGGCCACCTAATTAAGCAAAAAATATTATTCCCCATTGAACTCAATGTAAAATGAAAAGCTTAAATATAAAAATATATTAGAAATACATATCAATGTTATAAATTGAAAAATATTTTTTATCTTATGTTAAAAATTGTACAATATATAGTAATAAATATTACAACATACAGAATATTTTATACTATACATTAAAAAATATTTCATATCTTTTTAGTATTAAAAATTATTATCTACTGTTTATAAAATATAAAAAAGTTGTAATGTGTTAAAAAATTTCTTTTTATACAATGCTTTGTAATGTTTATTTTACTTATACATTGAATAATATTATATACAAATATAATATTTAATATTAAAAATATTAAGTACAAAACAAAAAGAAATTATTACACAAAAATGTTTAGAAAAAATATATTAAATATTTAATATACACTGTATATAATTATTTAATATATATTACAAAAATATGAAAAATGGTATAATTGTCACAAAATGAATATGAAATGGATATATGTATGCAAAAAACTCAATTAAATATTTTTACAGTTGAAAACAATTATATGTTCCAAACTTTTCCATTATATACAATAAAAGAAAATAATTTCTGTGTTAAAATTTTGTATTATTTATTTTAAAATATAACAAAATATGTTAAACTGCAAGAAGTTAAAAATGTTTTCTTGTCTTGCGTTCTGAAAAATGCATACAAAATATTGTACATAAAATAAAATGTACTAAATTGTTTTTTTTCATTTTTTCAATAAAGGTAAATTGAAAAATCTTTTTATTTATTATATGTTTCAATTTTCATATATTATAATTGTGATAACCATCATTTACTGAAATCCAAAACCAGTTTTAAATTATTGTTTTAATAAACGTATATAATTTACTATTACCACTCCAACCTACATTAGGTCAGGGAAGGTGCTGAACAGTAAACATATATAATATATTATTTCCACTCCAAACTACATTAAGTCAAAAAAGGTGCTGGACACTAAACATATATAATTTACTATTCCCAGTCCAAACAACATTAACTCAGAGAAGGGGCTGGACAGTAAGCATATATAATTTACTATTCCCACTCCAAACTACATTAAGGGCCTCATTATGATGTCGTTCGGAAAGGCCCTGAATGGCATTCGGAATTTCGTAACCCATGTTTCCGACCGACTCGGAAACATTTCCGACCGACCGATTATGATAGATAGTAACCATTCGGTCATTCCAACTCGGTTCCGACCGGCATTCGGAGACTCGTAGTCGGTCGGAGCCGAATCGTACAGGTCTATGGACCGCGTTTCCGACCGACGTATTACAATGTCAGATTCTAACAGCCTTTCCGAATCGGTCTGTCTGACATGAAATGGCTGTCGGAAACTGACTTTGGGGGCCCAAGGCAGGCCCCTCTTCACCCGGACACCTCCAGTTGGGGCCCGTGGGGGATCCCTCTGTACAACCATGCACAGAGTGGCAGACACCATGGGGTGCCCGCCACAAGGTGCAAGGTTTTCCGGAACCACCCCTTTTTTCAATGGGAGCCTGTATTGTCGGTCGGAACACTGGCTCCCATTGAAGTTAATGGAAGTCCGACTGAACAGTGTTCGGAAACATCGTAATCTGTCGGTCGGACTCCCCGAACCCGAGTCGGTCAGAAACCATTCCGACAAGGAGTCGGTCGGAATGCTTTTTGACCGACATCGTAATAAGGTCCTAAGTCAGGGAAGGTGCTGGACACCAAACATATGTAGTTTACTATTCCCACTCCAAACTACATTAAGTCAAAAAAGGTGCTGGACAATAAACATATATCATTTACTATTACCACTCCAAATTACATTAAGTCAAAAATGTGCTGGACACTAAACATATATAATCTACTATTCCCAGTCCAAATCACATTAACTCAAAGTAAGTGCTGGACACTAAAAATATATAATTTACTAGTCGCAATCCAAACTACATTTAGGGGCCGATTACGATTACGGGCGGAAAGCCTCTGCCTGACAGTTGGAATTTCCTAGACCACATCGAACCCTTCTGAACGACTCGGTCGGTTTACAATCCGCCTGACCACTTACGATGTTCATGGTCAGAAAGTAAACCACGCCGTCATTCCGAATCGGTTCCGGCTGGCTTTCAGAGCATCTGTGTCAGTTGTAACCGCATTGTGCACCTCTATGGACAGCGTTTCTGACCAACCAATTATGATGTTGATTTCCAACAGCCTTTCCGAGTCGGCCTGTCCGACACGAAAAGGCTGTTGGAAAGTGACTTTGGGGGCCTCTAGCAGGGCCCCCTTCATCCTGCGGCCTATGGTTGGGGGCCGAGGAGGTACCTTAGGGACCCCCTGTAAAACCCTGCACTGTATGGCAGGCACAATGTGGTGCCCGCGACAGGGTGCAGGGTTTTCCGCACACACCCCATTTCCCCATAGGAGCCCATGTTACGGCCAGTTGTCGGTCGGAACACGGGCTCCCATAGGAAACAATGGGACTCTGACCGAAAAGTGTTCGATCGCATCGTAATCCTATAACAAATACCAATATTTAAAAAAATATATATATATAAATAAATCACATTTTTTTGCAAAACCCAAAAGCCAATCAAATTCAAAATTCAAAAATATAGCACTATTTTCTACAAAATGTGCATTTTAAACTAACCCAAAATCTTCAGAAAAAAATAAAAACACAACATAACAACCTACTAAATAATTAAAAAAAAATCCAATTAACAAAATTTCTAAATTTTATCAAAATGTTTTAAAAAAATACAATTAAATTTCAATTTTAACTTTTACTTGTAAATAACAAAAAACTTTTTAAAATTAATCTCACAAACATCATACCCAAAAAAACCCAAATAGGTAAAAATATATATTTTTTATTTAATATTAATTAATCTTTTCCCCAACATTTTTAACAATATTTTAAAATACTCCCCACCCTTATCCTCTATAAACCCAACATCCCACTCCTAAAAACAGTCAAAAAACTCTTTTTTCTTAAATTAAAATTAAAATATGTTTAATTTAAATAAAAATATTTTAAATCACTCCCCACCCTTATGCCTATAAACCCAACTTCCCACTACTAAAAACAATAAAAAATTATATTATTTTAAAATAAAAATACATTTTTTTTAATTCTTTTTAATATTTTAAAACACTTCTCACCCTTATTTGCTATAAATCCAACATCCCGCTCCTGAAAACAGTCCAAAAGATCTTTTTTTTTTTTTTTAAATTAAAACAATTTTTTTATTTTTTAAACATTTTTTTAAACTCCCCACCCTTATCCCCTATAAGCCCAACATCCTGCTCCTAAAAGCAGTCACATTTTTTTTATTTTTAATAAAATTTAAATATTTGATTTTTTTTAAATATTGTAAAACACTCCCCACCCTTATCCCCTATAACCCCAACATCTCACTCCTAAAAACAATAAAAACACTTTTTTTAATAAAATTTAAATTATTCAGCTTTTTAAAAAATATTTTAAAACACTCCCCATCCTTATGCCCTATAAACCCAACACCCGCTCCTAATAAAAATTATAAACAAAAAAAAATTATTAGAATATTAAAAAAATTAAATATAAAGTACTACACTAAAAAAACAAAATTAAACAAATTAAAATATATTACATTAAGATAACTATATTTTTAACAACAATATTTTCTACTTTGATATTTTTGACATTGATATTTAATACAAAACCTAAATTCGATATTCTTGACCTCGATATTCCATACCACAATATTTTCAAAAAACAATATTTACAACACAATATTTATGTCACACGATATTTTAAATTCAATATTCTGTCTAAATACCCAAAAATATATCAGATGAACTGTATGTATTAGAGGGTATGGGGCCGATTAGGATGGCGGGCGGACTTTTGTCCGCCCGCCACCCTAGCGGTGCTGGGACCGGCCGCCAGTGGTGCGGCGGTCCCGCACCTGCAATTAGGATGCCACCGTGGCGGTGGCATCCTCTATTTCCAGCATTGTGGCGGGCGGTGCTCACAGCACCGTCCGCCACAATGCTGGGAATGCACTGTGTGCATTGTCATGCACAAGGTGACAGGCACCGTGCGGTGCCTGCCACCTTGTCCATGACAATGTAGTATGGTACCCCCCATGTGCACCCCCCACCCCCCCAATATCCTGGGGGCCCACAACGGGCCCCCAACAGCAAAATCTGCATGCCTTTCTGTGGCGGAAGGCTGCTTCCCGCACCCATGCTAATATGGATGGCGGTGTCTAGCAGACACCGCCACCATATCTAGCCCCTTTTCCGCCCGGTCGACTGGTCGACCGGCGGAAAACCGGTGGACGGTCTTTCCGTCCGCCGGGGTCCCCCCCGCCATACTAATATGGCGTGGGGGAAATGGGTGGCGGGCAGAGGGAAATGTAAGGCGGATCGCCACCGCCATGCGGGCGGTGGCGATCCGCCCTACATCGTAATCAGCCCCTATGTGTTTAAGAGCTTTGTAGTGAGTGTTTTGGGAAGCAAGAGAAGAGTGAATTAGTGCCTCTTTATTACCATGTGTACTTTACTGAAAAATAATCGTATAGTATTGTGGAACGTTGCAATGAGGAACTAAGAATGTTTTAAATGTCCAAACATCATGTGCAAAAGAGATACATCTGTCATTTGCATTCTGGGAGTTGTAATACTTTGAGTATCATTATTAAACAGGAGTAGTGTAGTCACAATTAAAAGATGAGAACATGTTGTCTGCCTGAATATGAATTAGAAAGAAGTAATACTTGTTAGTTATATATTGGGAAGTGTTTGTCAATGTGGTTTTTAACTTATATGATCGCTTAGCAAATGCTTAGATGGTGAGATATGATTCTTGTGGTTGCCAATAGCTATATATACGGTGGGACTTTTGAGTTTAGTTAAAGCTGCCGAGAGATATATGTTTTTGGAAAGATGGCTTGAAAGTGTACATCTATTAAGAAATCGCATAAATGTTTACATGCTGATCTATTTCAATAAGGCTGATGAAAATGTCATGTGTATGGTGAGGGTGGTGTTTTTTCTCTAAACATGGTCTGTTTAAAATTGGGAAGGATTGATAGTGCAGAATGCCTTGAGAGTTCTTGAGCTAGCTTCATTTGTAGTGTAACTTTTGTTTGGAAAATGCTGAATATATGTTTTAGAGGCAGAAGAAGTATTTGAGAAATGATTTAGCTATACCATTTGCAAAAGGTTTTGTGCTTAGAAAAACTTTAAAATGTTGTTTTCCATTTTAGAAACTTCCTGATGCATGTGAATGCTCAGTAACATAGCACTGTATGCTGCTAGAGAGCCATGTATGTAATTATATACCTAGGGCCTGATTCCGATGTCAGACGGACCGGAGTCCGTCCGACATCGGTCAGGAACTGTAACCGAACGACCTCCTGTCATCGGTTACAGACCTGCAAGTAGGATATGACCAAACCCTGTTTGGTCACATGCCTATACCTTTCAATGAGAGCATGCATTCTGAACGGAATGCATGCTCTCATTGAAAGAGCAGGGGTGCAGTTCATCCCTGCACCCTGTGGCACCCACCTCAAGGTGCCTTGCACCGGGTGCCACACACCCATGGGGGCCCGACAGTTTCCCACTGCCTTTTTGTGCTGGGAAGACTGGCACAAAACTGCCATCATACTCCCTCAGCCGGGAAGAGCTGGCTGGGGGAGTACTGAAGGGTTTCCAGATGGCAGATGGGCTCTTTGAAATACTGAGGCACACTCATGAACTCCTGCAAACACTCTGGTACTACTTATGCAGTCATATAATTACGTAGAGACTACTATTGTAGTAAACCTGTTATTCATCCAGTAGCTATGTACTCATTTAATTACTGAGGGAATACTCTTGCACTAATACAATCACCCCAGCAGTACACTTACTTTCATCCAATCTCTCAAGGTTTATCTATGGAGTCATGCAATCACTCAGACACTAATCATGCACTCATGTAATCAGCCAGATATTACTGATGCATTTATTGGATTATCCAGGCACCACCCATGTAACTATCTTAACACCCAGGCACTACCTGTTTACTGAACCCAAAACACATCGGCAGCAGCTAAGTAGTCATGCAATCACTGAAACACTACTGTCATGCTATGTGCTATGCAGTTACTTAAACAATCATGTATGTATTATCCATGCACTCTATAAAGCATCTATATACTATCTATGCACTCCTGCAATCATCCAAACACTAAAGTTGCACTCATTTAATCATCCAACCAGTAACTATGCATTGAATAAATTATTGAGCCATTAGTCATGCACTTATCTAATCATTCAGGTACTACTCATGCACTCATCCAAACACCCAGATAGTAGTGCTATAGTCATGTTAACATGCAGGCAGTAACTATGCAGATATGGAACGACCCATGGAGTTCTGATATACTCAGGGAATCATCTAGGCAGTACCTGTATCCTCAAAGAATCACCTAGGTACTATGTATGCACCAATTCAATTATCCAGGGATTATTCATGTATCAACCACTAACACATGTTTTTACAAGTTTTACTGAGGAATGTGTAGTCTTTTAGAACCATCTGGTGAATTATATATGCAAGCTGTGACATACTCTTTGGATGTAGTTGGAAGAATTATTGAGGTATATGTTTGATAGACATTAACGTGCAGATTGTTATATGCACCGTTTCCCAAAATGTAATACATACATAATAGATACATTTAAGTTGAACAGTACTGAGATAGTGAATAGACCACTAACAGTGGTAGAGAGGCATCCAATAGCTCTTATGTTGTGTTTTTGTATTTATAGTGTTGAGACACGGTATGTACTTGTACACTTGGGGCTAAATTTAGACTAAAGTAATGCACTGCGGAGCTGCAAGCCATTTGGCTGTGCCGTGCTGCATTACTTTCAAAGCAAAGGGATGCATAATATTTACAACAATATGATGGATCCCTATGCTCTCCCCTGTGTTGGCACAGAAGCGGCTGCCATGCCCCACTGGAGGCACCCTTGCACCATGGTGCAAGGGTACCTGTGTAGTGGAGATTATTGTTTGTGTGCAGGAAGGGGCACCTTCCTGTACAAAAACAATCACAAGAGGTATTTTCCTCTTTGTATGCATGCTGTAGAATGCAGCACGCATAGAAACAGAAAAAAATAAGGAGAAAGAAAAGTATTTCTCCTCGTTGCATCTCCCTACACCTCCCCTGGGGAGGTGTAGGATTCTGACGCATTGCCAGGTTTACAAATTGTTGTAAATTGTTGTAAATTGAGGTTTGTGGCAGAATCCATGGGTGTTGCAAAGTGCTGCCTGAAAAGTGCCGGTATTTATAAGGCCATGAAAAGCTATGCAGAGTGGCTTTATGTGGCTTTGTAAAAATGGAGCACCACATTACGGCACCGGTGTGTCAAAAAAAGTGATGCTCCGGAAAGTGCATGAGACTTGTAAATATGCCTCCTTGCCTTGATGTGCATTTTCAAATTTACTACAAAAGGGATAAAATGTTCTTTCACCATGTATAAGTGAGAAGTGAGATATGCTGTAGCAGTGTTGTACAAGAGGGTGATAAAATGTTAAAAGGTAACGAATAAATAAAGTTTTGTGTTTTGCCCTGGGTTTTTTATATTGAAGTAAGTGCATGTCGTAATATTTCTAGGTTCATCTGTAGATTTAAAACTGCAACATAACATGAAAACTGTTTTTGTATTATGTGTAAGTCAGTAGTAAAGTAATTGGTAGATTGGCTAGGGTAAAAATTTAAATGTACTTGTTTTTTTACAGAACAATATCTACATAACTACACACAGTTACAATGCCTACAAAAGCCTGAACGAAGAAGCAACAGAAGCAACTACAGTATGTTTGCAGAAATGAGTTACAAAAGGGGCAAAATGCAGAAAAAGTGGTGAAAGAAAAAAGAGCTACTGGTATGAGGACAAAGTCATTTCTTAAAAGTATATGCACACATTTGCAAAGATTACAAAATAAAGAAAATGAAATTATGACTATGAGAGACAATAAGAGTGGACAAGCTGTATATCGCAAGAACAGAAAATATTGTAACAGACATGGACGCACCTTAACAAGGAGACAGAAGCAGTTTAAGGAAATCAGAGCCAGAATGTTTCATAGTATAGTGGTTATAAATCTACAGAGAATTATGAAGAAGTACAGAAGAAGGAGAGAGGCATTGAAACAGAAAAAACAAATTGAGAGAGTAGTTGATAAGGCCTTTGCTTTGAAGAAGAATCTTTTCAGTTTGATTCTAAATAGAATGAAGGGGGTCATTATGATGGCGGAAGGACCGCCACCGCCGGGCTGGCGGTGGCGGTCCTTCCGCCATCACATAGTGATTTACCCACTGCAAAATTAGGATGGCGGTGGGTACCACGGCGGACGAAAAGTCCGTCCGCCGCTTCACCGCCATAGGCAATCGCACCGATTGCCTGGCGGGCAGGGCAAGGCCACTAATATGGTGGCGGTGCCTAGCAGGCACCGTCCGCCACATTAGGATGTGGGTTTGAAGAGGCCTTGCCATGGCAACGATGCCTCCATGGAAAGGCTGGTGGGGATTGGGTTTGGGGGCCCGTTGCGGGCCCCCCTTGTTTGGGGGGATGTCGCTGCACTGGGGGGTACCCATGGTACCCCCGTACATTTCCATGCACCAAGTGGCAGGCACCACGTGGTGCCTGCCACGCGGTGCAGGGAAATGCGGTGCAAGCACTTTTAACACTGCGGACGGTGCCACCGCCCACAATGTTGAAAGCCCAGGATGCGCCCGCCAGTATGGCGGGTGCTTCCTAATCGCAGTGGTGGTACCGCCGCATGTCTGGCTGGTGGTCCCAAACACCGCTACGGTGGCGGACGGACCAAGTCCACCCGCCATTGTAATCTGCCCCAAAGACTCTTGACAAAATAGTGTTGTGCATGAAGAGACAAACCCAGAAGAAAAGATTAGTGAATCGAAGTACATTTTTTACAGTTTTTAGTGGAGAATGGATGCATACCTCTAGTGTAGAGCCTTTCTTTAATGAAGGAAGCTATCTCCAGGATAACATATTAGTTCATGCTATTGATGAAAGCGGACGATGTTATGAAATGAAGAATGGCAGTCCTATAGCAAAAGAGGTGATGGTACCTAGAAATGTAGAAGAAGTTATTGCAGAAGAGGTACAAGGGAGGAATAGTCAGGCCCCTGTATACAGATGGAATTGTAGTAGTGTTTGTAGTATTAGACAGCAATCCACTGATATATTAAGGACATTCCTACGTATATTTCCAAGGCAAAGTTTAAAACACAAAATAAGTACTTTACAAGGTTTGGATCGTTGCAAGCTGAGAAAGCATACAAATTTGCGGGGACAGTCACAAACTCATTTATCAAAGAAAGTGTGCCAAAGCACCTTTGATCGTTTTAGGATGTTAACTGTACACCACTCAACAATGCAAACTTTATTTAGGAGGCTGTATTATGTGAAAACTCCTGCTTTATGTTTAGGAGGAATGAATAGGGCTCTTTTGCATGGTACTGTGGCAGAGTAGAAAAGGTTTGTGATGATGTGCAGTTTTGTTTCTTTGGTCCAGAATAGGACTGTAGGGAAACTGAAGAGTTGATAAAAGGAGGAGTTGTAGAACAGGACACAGTTACTACAGTTGATAGTTATGAAGAAGAGATTACAAAATTTAAGACAGTATGTGCTGGAAAACCAGAGTATGTTTGTATATGCTGTCGGCGCACCCACAACAAGAAATAAACGCGGACTGTTGACTAATATTTAAAAAGTGAAATAGAGAATAATGATAACTAGCAAAAGTTTGCACTGTACTTATTTGTAGAAGAAAGATTTGACTTGTCCACACGACAAGTTATATGTAAGTACTGCTACAATAAATTAGAGGATAATAAAATGCCTGCCAGAGCTGTGCATAACAAGTTAGAACTGGTTCCCGTTCCAGAAGCACTTTGAGGTTTAAATATTTATGAGTCCATTCTTATCCAAACTAAACATCCATTTCAGGCTATAGTACGTATGAAGCCAAAGACAGGCAAGTTACCCCCCAACAGAGCTGCAAAAATGTCTAAAAGGTAGAGTAGTGTAATTGCCATTAGATGTCAAGAAAAACATTGAAATGGTAGGAGTTGATAGAGATTTAGAGGAAGGACTAGTAATTCTTGCAAATAGTGTGCCTACCAAGAACAAGAAGAAATAGCAAGAGGTAGTAGATGTTAACAAAGATAAAAAGCAACTTTATATCTGGTGCAAAACAATGTTTACTATAGAAATGTAGAAAGCCTGCAATATATCACACATATGGAGGAACAGACATTTCCATCAACAGGTCAGATTGAGAAGGTAGATCAGTCCAGGACAGAAGAAATTTATGGACATTATAGCATCCACCCTTTGCGTTCTAAAGAGGTT
Source organism: Calotriton arnoldi (assembly GCA_963921515.1). Classification (NCBI taxonomy): domain Eukaryota; kingdom Metazoa; phylum Chordata; class Amphibia; order Caudata; family Salamandridae; genus Calotriton; species Calotriton arnoldi. The sequence continues at coordinate 206,822 of CAWUFW010018330.1, forward strand.
ATCGGAGATGCCATTGCACTGTTTCAAATAAAGGAAGCAAAAGGAGCTCCATTAAGTGCGTGTGAAAAAGGTTTGGAAGCTTGGTGTTTCACACATCTTTTTCCTACTGGAATAGGTGACAGGTATGACGAGCGGCTGTGCAAATACCCGCAGCTGAGTATTGATGTAGTAGACTTTATTCAGAAGATCCTAGATTTTGTCAGTATATTCCATATATATTTTACCTCATATTTGAGAGTGACTTGTCTGGCCTCTTATATGCCGTGAATCATATACTAAAAACAGGAGTTAATTTGTATAATATATCAGCAAGAGAACTTTTGGGAAAAGTTCAAGGAAAAGTTGAGCAGTTGGAATACAATGTAATAAACCTAAGGGCATGTCAGTGTGGGACTGATGTATATTGGTATCTGGGTCATGGGGAACTCAAGTGCATGTTGAGGAACCTTGGAGCATCTACTTGGTTCCTGATGCTGAGTTGTGCTGAATATGCATGAGATGACCTGCTAGAATTCTTGCAGGAGGCAAATTCAAATATAAAAGACAGTCATCTGAAGATGCCAGGAGAACTGTGCTCACTAGACCCTGCAAATGTTTGCAGATATTTTAATCACAGACTTCAAGCAATGATGGCTTTCATTGTGAACAAAACAAAATCTCCTCTTGGTGAAGTGATTGATTTCTTTTGGCGTAAACAGTACCAAGCCAGAGGTGCTCCCCATATTCACATGCTGATAAAAGATGCCCCAAAGTTTGGAACAGACAGTGATGAGTCTGTGTTGTCTTTTATTGAGCAGTATGTAACTTAACCCATCCTAAAGGAGAGTAGTGACAACATATTAAGAGAACAAGTGCTACGATTCCAAAATCATAGATGCAGAAAATATTGTCAGCAAAAATACAGAGCAAATGGGAAATTTTATGCAAGATGTCGATTCGGATTCCCATGACCTGTCATCTCACAAGGAAGAGTCAACAGCTTTTTGTCTGCAATCAGACATACACTTACAAGGAAATCACCGAAAAATACATACAACCTAAGAAGAACAGAGGCCTCCAAGTACAATAATGACTACAACGCTGTGATTCTGAAGATGTGGAATGCAAACACAGATGTGCAGTTTGTTGCAGACAACTCAATTGCTGTTGCTCGGCACGTTATATTTTATATATAAGAAAGTTGGAGAAAACTGAGACGAAAGAGATGTGGGAGGAGATTTCAGCAGAAAGGAGTCATATGAAGAAATTGTACAGTTTTAGTTTGAAAATGCTTTCTCACCGAGAGATAGGCTCCTATGATTGTGTAGACCGGTTAAGCTCAGCTAGTTTGTTTTCTAAAACTAGAGGAGTTCTATGGGTGAGATTAGGGCTTGCTAATACTCGTGACAGAGTACTGAAGACTTTTCCTGAAATTCAATATCTTTCAGAATTTGAGCCACACAGTACAGATATTCTGAAGAGTAACATGCTGGATACGTACTATCCAAGAAGAAGTCATCATCTGGAAAGGATGTGTCTTTATGGCATACTTCAACATTATACTTTCAGAAGTAATGTCAGTGAAAACATAGATGAAGGTAAATTTGCTGTGGCTGTATGTGAAAGATGTTTTGTGAGACACAACAAAGGAAATGTAATCAACCATCGAAAGCTAAGTTGCCAAACTCCAGACAAAAGAGCATTTTTCTATTTAGCCTTGTTACAGTTGTTTAAGCCATGGCAAACTGAAAGTGAGCAACTTGGAGAATTTGACTGTTATGAAGACTCTTTCAACGCTGTGAAATACAGCATTGAGTGCTCTGTTTCCAGTGTATCTTCAAATGTAGAGAGATGAGATTGAACAAGAAGAAACAATTACTGCTGATATAGCAAGAGAGAGTTCTCAGAGCAGTCAAATTTCAGCACCTGGAAGGCAAGATCCTCTTGGACAGCCAATCATTGAAAATGAAGCTGCAATAGCTATGAATGAGGTAAAGAATGCAATGCTGCAAGTAAGACAGGAAACTGTGGATGTAGAACTACTAATACAGCAATTGAATGCAGATCAGAAAGACATTTTTGAAGAGGTAAAGGTAAAGTAGAACATGAGAATAAAAGTGTGCATGTTCTACATATAAACCAGTTATATTGTGCCTATGTGGTCAAGCTGGAACTGGAAAAAGCTTATGATTAAAGTACTGACAAGTTACCTACAGAAGACAACAGATTCCAAATTCCAACAGGCTTAGTTTTCATAAAGTTAAAATAGTTACCCTTCATCGATTATTAATGATGCCTGTTCAACATGGCAACACATTACAATAGAAAAAATTATGTGGTGATGCATGGCATAAAGTGAGAAAAGTATTAAAGAAAGTAAAGCTACTAATTATTGATGAAGTCAGGATGGTATCTAACCTAATGCTAGCTTTTCTACATTTAAGAATGTAGCACAAATTAAAAACTGACTATGATGTACTTTTTGGAGGAAAACACGAAATAGTCTTTGGAGACCTGCTGTGAGAAGTTGGCCTGGCATATACTGTCCACTAGTTATAGTGGGCACCTTGCACCAGTCCAAACGACCCTTACTGATGGTAGGTTTAAAGACAACCTTATAGAAAGCTATCCTAGTGGTAGCTGTGGAGAGCAGCCTTCAGGCTAAGTCTTGAAGGAGTGTAAAGCAGCATGGTTTACCAGATTATAACCTCTTGAATAACTAAATGAGAGGAGAACCACTTAAGATATATATATAAAATATATGTATTTATTTCTAAACACTAACTACTAATCTCTTTATGAGATTAGAATTCAAGATACACAATATCACAGTATTAAAACGACAGTAAATAGCACAATATACACTGGGCCCCAGGGGGGGACCAAACCATATATTAAGAAAGTGGTATAAGAACCACGACTTGACTAGACACAGTGCCTAGAGCACGTAGAATCGCTGGGACCCCAAGGAACCATCCAAGGTAGTGACACAGGAGACCCACGGGGGACGTGTGCAATGTGAGAACACAGCCGCGAGCGCCGTAGTATTCAATGCGGAAAGTCGCGGTTGGAATTTTAAAGATAAAGGACACTTAGGAGAGGACTTTCAGCAAACCCCTTTAGACTTAAGGGGTTCTAGGTCCAGCACCCACGTGAGCACCGGAGTACTCGAGTTACCTCACCCAGGGAAGCCGGGTGCATAGGTGTCAAAGGGTGTCGGGAATCGTCGTCGTTTTCAATGGCGATCTGCTGCAAAGTGCTGCTGCCGTGAAGAGGAAAAGTGTCCTGTGTGATACAAGCCTGGATCGAAGATGTGAAGAACCTGAAAGCAGAGGAGACAGAGTCTGGGTCACTAGCCAGTGACCAGGAGTGGAGCAATCGAATGCCCACCGATGTTGGCAGCTTCAGGTGCGAAGAGGTGAAGCTTGACTCTGCAGCCACGGAGTCCCGGAGACGTCAATGATGACCAGGAGCTGGATTCGAGCAGTCCCACAAAGGATGTCGAGTGATGTGGTGTCGGTGATTGGATTGACTACAACAAGCCTTGGCAACAGCAACCCATGCAGGAAGAGAAAAGATACTTCTGTGCGGACCAGTAAGGTCCTAGGGACTCTCCAAGCAACAGAGAGTCAGGGCACATCCGGAGCAACTAGGGAAGCCCAATAAAAGTTAGAGTTGCCTTCTTGGGGACCCACAGGTCAACAGACCAGGGATCGTGAAGGGACCTCAAGAGGAATCACAAAATGAAGGCCCATGGAACACTCGTTGAGTGTAGGCCTGCAATCTTTAGTACAATTACTGCTCGGGGTCAGGGATACAGGTAACACAAAGCTCAGCTGCAGGAGTTGCTGGAAAGCTGATGCCTCTGCAAAGTGACGCGGTGTGCAGGGGTTTGGGTTGCACGGTCACCACGAGGGATACAGGCCTCAGACTAGCTGTGGGCACTGATCCACCTCTAAGACCATGGGAACCCACCTCCTGTGTTGCAAAGTTCTTCGGAGTCCTCAGGAGCTTTGGAGATGCAGACCGGTCAGATGCGTCTTTGGTGCCTGCCAAGCAGGGGAGTAACTCCTTTACTCCAAGGGAGATTCTTCAGTCATCTAATGCCTTGTAGATCATCGAAGTTCCAGGATTCAGTATCAGAGCTTCGTCCAGGTAAATCTAAAGTCCTGTAGTCAGGGGTTCCTACTTGATACCCAAGGAAGGGGTGGGACAAACTCTGGGGACCCACCTAAGGGAGGGTCAGGAAAGAGGGGTGGCTACACCCATTTCCTTTGTCCAGTTTCACACCAGAGCAGGGGCTGGTAGCCCCTGCAACCAGTTTGAGCCGGACTAAGCACAGGGACACCAAATGTGCCCCCAGTGCAGACTCCAAAGAACTCTTGGAGTGCACCCACCCAGCCCCAATACACTAAAGCCTGTCTGGGAGGTGGTCACACCTCCCTGTGACAGGAAACCTATTGTCCAGACCTCCCCTGCCGGAGTTTCATCCAGCAGCAGGAGGGCAGACTCGTGTCTGTGGCTGCAGCATCCATTTTGTGATTCCAGGGTTCTGTTAAGCTGGTACCGGGTGTACCGGTGATGCCATGTTGCTCCCTCTAGAAGGGAGGAATCATACCTCCCACCCCAGTACTGGGGTGGAGGTATGATTCCAAGGTGTTTGACACCAAGCACGACATGTTTCCATGCAGCCATTCTCAAGTTAGCATTTACCGCGGGGTTATAATGCACTTAAGAGTATATGGTCTGGCTGCATCACAAACAACCCCGGAATGAAGATTCCGAAAGCTGCAGAGGGGCTATGCTCATGCATGGGCACCCTCTCACATGAAACCGAGCACCCTGCCTCCAGGATTGTTAAGGCCTGGCATAGGGGTGACTGATAGGTTTACATGTGCAGTGATATGGAGAGATATAGGGAACTTATATCTCAGTAAGGGGGGCATATACCACCTTACACAGGCTGCTGTAGCAGACCTGTTGTGTCATTTTAACAGGCTTCCCAGGGGTGGCACAATACATGCTGCAGCCCCTGGTAGGCCTCTGGGGTATCTATGCCCTGGGTATATAGTATACCATATACTAGGGACTTATAAGGGTACCCCAGAATCCAATCTGGAGTGTACCTAAAGTACATACAATCAATTTAAGGGGAAAGCAGATAGGCTGGGGTCCCGAATAGCAGGATCCCAGCCAAACTAAGTCGAAAACCAGCAAATCACCAGGAAAAAAGTGGGGGCAACCATGCAGTCAGATTCCACCTTCCTACACCTGCTACAACTAACTCCCATAAAAAGAGAGCCTGTATTCAAGAAATTACTACATAGTGAAACAAGGAATTCACTAGGAAGTATTGGAAATGTAAACATTTGGAAAAACTTTCAATACAAAGAGTTAATCCAAAATATGCGCCAAGCAGCAGATATGCATTATGCAGACATACTAAAGGATATAAGAGTGGGAGTCCTCACAAAAGAGGGTAAGACAGTATTACAAACCCGTCTCATCAAAAATTTGTTTCCAGGAAGAGAAGTCTACTGTTTGTTTGATGCCATCTCTTGAGGAGTGTAGTAAATTCAATGAACAATTATTGCAACTGGAAATAGAAGAGATTGTCACAATTAGATCAAATGATAAAATGGAACATCAAGGAGTTACAGTGCTACTAACAGAAAAACTGCAATTGAAATTAGATAGTTTAGAAAAGTCTGAGTTGAAAACTGCAGGATTAGTTAAACAGTTACGTATCTGAAAAAATTGTTGTGTAATCTTACATTGTAATTTAAATGTTGAATAAGGGCTAGTGAATGGTGCAATGGGTAAAGTTATGAAATTTGTTAAGTATCCAAACAGAAATGATGTGGAATACATAGCCATAAAATTTGATTATATTGCTGAAGCTAAGCAGATTGGTAGATGCATTGTATATTTCCTACTTGTGAAAAACTTGTATGTCCAGCTAAAGCAGTTCCCAGTGTCTTTAGCGTATGCAGTAACTATTCATAAATTGCAAGGTTCAAGTGAAGATACAGGTCTTGTCAATATTGGTAGTAGTGTATTCAAAGAAGGAATGTCATATGTTGCTTTGTCTGCAAATTAGAAAATTGTCTGGTTTATTTCTGATTGATTTTGATGAGAAAAAAGTAAGTGCTGATGTGAGCTGTGTAAAGGAGTATAATCAATTAAGAGCTCAGTATGCACCTCATTTAGGCCAGTATCCTGTGGTTCAAAATGCAATACTGTGACCAAAGCAGAAACTATCTAAACAGTCTAACAGAGTTGAACAGAAAGATAAACACACAGAAAATCAACAAGGAGGAAAACAATGAAGCACAATTGAGGAAATACAAGGGTATCACTTTGATAATAAATCTGGAGTGAACATTTATGAAAATGTAGTGTTAAATGGACTATATCATTTGCCTCATTTACAAACACTATTAAAGAAAAGGTAGATAAAAGAATGTCTTCACAACTGTGTAGTTTACTTGAAGAATTAAGAAGTGATAGAAGTATTATACATTCTGCTACTGGAATAAGAAAACTCACTGATGACTGTACTGCATCAGTAGTGTTCTCTCAAAATCTTCAGCAGGATGCTCAAGAATTTCTAATGGTAATGCTAGGACTGTTAGATGAAGAAGATGTGAATATCAATTAATTATTTGGTCTAACTTATAAACGGACACATAAATGTGAAGATTTTGAGTTTACGTCTAGAACTGAAATCAATTCAGAATGATTCCTCTACTTGACATTACCAGATTGTGAAGCTGTGCCGTTTGAAGATGTAACTACCAACGCCCATCAAGATATGACCTGTCCAAACTGCAGATCAGAACTTAGGTCAACGTTGTTTCTACAGAGGCATGGTAAATATATCATAGTCATGCTACAACGATGCAGAGTGGTTAGTACTAAGGGCCTGATTACGATGGCGGTCGTAAGCACCTCCCCGGTCCCGTCGGTGGTGGAAAAACATGATTTCATCACACTGGATGCGGTCATCCTGACCGCCATATTACAATGGGCGAAGATAGGCATATTTCAGTCAGCCACAGTGTTTCCGGAACCCACATGAAATTCATACCGTGCCGGTGTAGGAGGGAGCCAATGGAGACAGACAGCCGGGTGGAAGAGTGCTCCGACCGCCCACCCCATCACGATGCACCTATCAGGCCATCCAAATGCGGTGGTAAAACCTGCTTGTCAGAGATTGCGGAAACAGAATCATAGAGAGAAGAAACTCCACATTCACACACCTCTCCACGTTCCTGGACGTCATGGATCCTGCCCTACAAGTCCTGCCACTGCTCTACCTAGTCTACTACTACCAAATACGACGCCGTCACGGACCCCACCCGAGGTAAGTCCAACACCTATCACCGCATGCATCTGCCTGACACCAACATGACCCAATCCCCGCTCTGGGACAACTTACCTGTCAACCTCGAACACCTTGCTGGACACAGGAACCTATAGGCATGTCGCACACTCCTGCTATGTACGAAGGGCCGTTGTCACCTCTGCACGGGGGTCCAATTTGATATAGAATGCAGCCATCTGGTCTGGCTGTGGTGGTCATGTAATAGCAGCGGCACAGCGGTGGGCAAAGCTGCCCATTTGGATGCAGATGGGCCTCAGACCAGTTACACAGTGTTGCCAGATCTTTAGAGCATTCTCTAGCCCACAGCCAACCAAAAAGTAGCCCAAAGTAGCCCAATATTACAACTTTAATGAAGGAGGGGCCGGGACAGCGTCAAGCAGGCAATAAATAAAGATATCTGGCTAGACCATTTTACAGTGGTCTGCGCAGAATGTATGCTCTTGCTAAGTCTGAAAAGAGCAAGAGAGACAGGATAGTTGAGATGCGTCTGTTGAAATGCTTGTGACAAACTGTACGTTTTAAGTGGTTCGGTCACACTTCTAATATGGCAGCTCTGAGCTCACAGCCAGCGCAGGCATATTATAATTGTATTTATATAGCGCTTACTAGCCCTGAAGAGGCGTTGAAGCGCGTTTTGGTGAGTAGCACGCTACTCTGTAACCCAAAAAGGATTAGTGGTGGATTAGTCTAGGAAATATGAGATAATTTGATCGGTGGACATGTAAGTCTGTTAATTGGATTAAAAAGGATAGTGGGGGGTAGAAGAGGGAAAGGTCTAGAAAGTGTTCATTGGGAGATCATAGTAGTAAGATGAGGTTTGGGATGAGCAATAGGAGAAATGGAGGAGGGAAGAGTCTGTAGAAAGGGATTAGGGAGATCATAGTAGTACAATGAGGTTTGTGGGATCCAAGGAGGGACAGAGGAGGGAAGAGTCTAGAAATTGTGATTCTGGAGATCATAGTAGTAGAATGAGGTTTGGGATGAGTCAGAGAGTGGAGGTAGATGACATATTAAGAGAGGTACCATGTCATACAATCACAGGCCATATAATACCATAACCATACAATGACAGGCCATACCATTCAGACCCCAGAATATTGCTGTATTGATCTGTAAACTTCATGGCACCAACAGTGGACATTTGGGGTCATTTATGTTTTTGCAGCACTTCAGTGTTCCATGTGTGGTTGTGTTGTCCCACAAAAACACTGAGGGGCAGATCTACAAGGAAGTGCCGCAGTGTGGCAAAGCAAGCCCTTTGGCTGCGCCACGCTGCGGCACTTCCGAAGCACAGGAATGCGACATATTTACAATAATATGTTGCATTCCTGTGCTTTCCCCTGCGCTGGCGCACAAACTGCAGCCATGCACCGGCACAGGCACCCTTGCACCATGGTGCAAGGATGCCTGCGTCATGGGGAGATTGTTTTTGTGCAGGAAGCGGCACCTTCCTGCACAAAAACAATCACCACAGGCGTTTTCCTCTTTTAATGCGTGCTGTAGAATGCAGCACGCTTTGAAAGAGGAAAAAACGAAAAAACATTTCTCCTCGTTGTACCTCGCTACGCCTCCCCTGGGAGGCGTAGCATTGGCGCGCATTTCCAGATTTACGATTACTCGTAAATCTGGAAATGTGTCTCCTTCCATGGGTGTTGCATGGGAACACCCACAGCAACACACATGGAATGCCCCTTCCACACAAAGTGCTGCGTGTGAAGGGGCCATATTTACAAGGAGAGGAAAAATCACGCAGGGTGGCTTTTCCTCACCTTGTAAATATGGAGAAGTGAAATGCGCCTCCAGTACGTCACAAAAAGTGACATACTGGTGGCGCAGGGGGCTCGTAAATCTGCCCCTGACTATCCAGCTAATCCACTTAACTCCTCTAACCCAGCACTTCCCATTTACAAATGCAGCAGAAAGCACAAAAGCAGACTTGAATGCTGATGTGTAATGAAGAGGCCAGTAAGAGAGTGGTGATGCTTACGTAAGCACTATAGCAAACCTCCTCATTGTCACCCCTGTCTTTCCCTTTTGTGAATAAGCTTGCACATTTGAATAATAAATAAGTGACTGCTCAGATTCCAGACCTTTCACTGATTAGTCTGCATGTTAGTTCCATAATCCTCTCTCTGCAAGCCTTTTATTCAGTTGCCTCTGCCTCGTCCCCAATGTGAAATTCATCAACACTGTTTCAGAACAAGTATACTGTTCAAAAGTGGAGCAAGTACTGCAAGAAATGTCTGTTGAAATGAGTGTTAGCATATGTTTATGTTATGAAAGAGGTTTACATTTGAGACAACACCTAGGACTTCTACTTACATTTGTGTGGCACAGAGGTGGAAATAGAAGGACAGATATCATCAGTGCAGTGGCACTGGGGTCCAGCAATGCAAGGAACCCATTGAACCCTAATGATTGCTCATTCTCAATAGCCATCCAGGGATCTGCGATCTATTTGTCTTCACTATTCTTTCATGTGTATGCTACTGCCACCCTTCTCATGCCTCTCTGTGATCTTCCCTGTTAGGAATACTTCAAAAATCTCTTTTCCCTTACCCCCCACTCACCCTTCCATCTCCTTTCCTGCTCTAGACCCCGCTCAATATCTGATACATGTGCCACACTACTCCCATGATGTCCCTGCTCCAGAATGCCTCAGATTGTTGGGTACACTGAATTCGGTGAGCCCAGGTCAAGCATGCCAGATCTATTCATGTACTCATGGCCATTGCTTAAGATTTTTATCCTACCACATTAAAATACTTTCTCAAACTATGGGTAGGTGTAGTGAGAGAGGGGACAGGCCAATACGCTCCCAGTTCTCTCAGAACCAGATCAAATGTTTTTATTTGTCTAACCGCACAGACTGCACAAACCAATATTTCACCGCACAATTGGAAAAATATAGCACACTTGAGCGTGATCTAGCCCAATCTGGCAACACTACCTCAGACACTCCACTGGTCACAAAGCGGACATGGAGTCATTCCCCCTCCCATGCATTAGCTACCATAATCCTGACAGCAGATTGGTCACAGATAGGGGGCCAGAGCACTATTGGGTACACTCAGATAGCAAATGAACCAGACTTCACATTGCCTGATTTGCCATGCCCAAAAGAAAGTCAATTTACAAAAGCAACACTCATCTCAGTGCACTCAATAACACACAATCCTTATACACACACACACTTTCCTGTAATGACAACAGAACACACACTGGACTGTGGAAAGGAACAATACACAAAAGGGACAATACACAAAAAATAAAACCCTTCATCCCACTCAAAATGATTACCTATTCACATCACATTACATCCCACAGCAACCATAGCTGGACATGAGGGTGCCTTACACCTATCAAGGGCCATGGATCTGCCACTGACAGCACTGCATGTGCACAAAGCAGTGTGCTAACACCACTACAACCAGGGACACCCATAACTGACATCACAAACAGGAGCAACAACATCACAATTCATCACAGCACACAGATCACTCTCCATTATCCATAAGTCACTCCTAAAATGCCCCTCATTGCACTCTCACACTCCACCCTCCACATGTATTCCAATGAAACTCCACAGGTACAGCACATCTGTTACAAGGAGGAACATTCCCATCACCACACTGTACACTCATAACACAGCAGACCAAACAGCGAGGACCTGTACATGTCAGGGTGCCAGTAACACACATGCTGACTGAGCTTCCACACACACTCTACACCACCACACTAAAGGCTATCATATCCAGAGATAGCATACAGTAAACATCTAAGAGGTGGCCACACAACATATTACACCCCCCCACAGAACATCAAGACAGTGGGAAAGGTCTTGACTTCCACATCCATGCCCCAAAGAAATCTACAGTGAGCCTGTATGACACATCCCAAACACCAGCCCCCCACTTACATGTAAGTTGGTCACCCTATGTATACACAAATCACTATGGACAGGCCAACACAAACCAAACAAACATATGTGCCCAGCTCACAAGCCCTTTCTGTACAGTGTGCATACAACAGTCCTTGCTTACTGCACATCCTCACAAATGATAGAGCCTGCATCTCATGGCACAACCTCAAATGCAACTTCACATATGTCACATGCTCATCTACAACAAACATCAGGATGGGTGGCAGTGGCTCAGCAAACACCTCTACACTGCTGATGTCACCTACTGCTCCTGAACTCCAGCAACTGCTTGTGCAAGGAATAAGCGTAGAGGACAGTGTTGCAAAGTGTAGTGTACAACACTGGATTTGCCTTCACTGGAATGTAGTAGAGTAGAATGGCATACAGTGGAGTGCCAAACACTGGTGAGGTATACAATAGATTAACGCAGAATGGAGTGTGCCATAGTAGAGTGGAACACACTGGAGTGGTGTGTAGTGGAGTGTCAAACACTAGAATTGCATACAGTGGAATGAGGTAGAGTGGAGTAGTGTAGATAGGAGTGTTGTACAGGGGATTGGTGTACAGTGCGATAGGACATAGTGGAGAATTGCACATTGGAGTGACCTCTGGAGTTGTGTAGACTCTAGTGCCATACAGTGGTGACAGGTACAGTGTAACAGCATGCAGTGGAGTGGCATACACTGTACTGGTGTACAGGACTGGTATGGAGTGTAATAGCATATAGTGGAGTGGATACAGTGTTATGGGACATGAATGTATGAGATATGACAGCAATGAAAATTATGTTGTGCAGAGTTAGTCAGCACAGTGAATTCACATGTACAAAGGAAAGGCTGAAAAATATTATATCCAAAACCAATTGTCTCGCAGATTAGAGCAACACACTCTCCCTACTTCCAGCTGAAGTGGCCTACAAGTATCTGGATCCTAGTACGGCAAGGTCACAAGGACACACTGCACATAGCACCTGCAGCAACGTCCATATGTGCATACAACCTGTTGCATGTCATTGAGATTGGCACAAACCATGCACTCACTAACTGGCATGTGCATGTGTGAAATGTTGAAGGCCAATTCCACAATATATTTTCCTGCAGCTGCATTTCCCATTGCAATAATTATGCATTAGGCAAGTTCACACATGGAAATGTACACATGTGCTTGTGAAGCCATACATATCAAATACAACTGTACACCTACCCAGGTGTGTTCACATCAAATGTAATCATTTACATATGAGGCACCTTGCCCACCCCACAAAGTAAAGCCAAATTGCTGGTGTGGATGTAGAGGAAGAAAAGATGCCATGCATACCAAAGCAGAGCCCAGACAAGGCAATGTATAGTCCAAGAGCAGCCCTTCACAGATATGCATTATGTCCCCTTTTACCGTCTGATTCAATAAGCACATTACCTGCTCAAAGCTCTGGGGACACCTGCAACTGCAAATGAATTACATTCCACAGTGACAGTGGTAATACAATACTGGAACAGGTCATCATATACACATACATTGTCCAGCATCATTAGCAAGGCCAGCGACAAAGGTCATAGACAAAACATAGCTTTAATCAATGATATAAACTCTTAGAAAAAGTGCAAAACAACAAGGCCAATGGCCAGTCCAAGATAAGCCAGCAATTGTGTGCCACAAAACTTGCTACACAGTTCGCTGCCCGGGAAACCTCCCCAAGATAGGGGCATCAAATGGGCACTCCAGGCACCACTCAGGGGGGATATGGGTGGGCAGGTTGATGCTGGGTCAATCCTTTGGAGGACTGGACCTGGGAGGGGAGGGCTAGCTGGAGCAGTGGGAGGACTAGACCTGAGAGGGGGAGGGCTGGCTGGGGCAGCGGGAGGACTGAACCTGGGAGGGGGAGGGCTGGCTGGCTGGGGCAGTGGGGGGACTGGACCTGGGAGGGAGAGGGCTGGGTTTGGTATGGGAATGGCTAGGCTTCACCAAGTTTGGTATACAATAACTACAAAGGTGACTTTGGGGAATGGAAATTGAGGTGGCTTTATAAGCAACCTTCTTCTCAGAACGTTGGGTTGGGGTTCTTTTTTTTGTCATTTTCCAGATTTGGGTGTGGGATCAGGCGGGTGGATCTTTTCCCCTTCTCCCCTATTGGGATGGGACTTCCTCTGAATGTTTACTGGGGCTACCCTTCTCAGGGGGGTGGCTGGAAGTGGAAGGTGGAGGTACTTTGGGCAAGCCAGCCCTCTTAACTCTGGGAGGGGGCAGCAGTGGCAGGCCAGAGGTCCAGGACAAACAGGGTAAGGGTCTTCAAAGATGTGGGAGGACGTGTGGTGATGGGTGGGGTTTTGGAGGGAGAGGACTGTGAGGTCTGAGATGTGGATGCATGTTTACGGTGTGTATGTCTCTGAGTATCCTGGGTGTGTTGTGCAAGGTTTGGTGGGTGTGGTGTGTTTGTGTTTTGTGGCATGGCGATGATGTTAGTGCTGCGTCTGGAAGTCTGGGTGCCTGGGTGCTCAGGTATGCATGTGCTCTGGTCAGGTGGGGGTATTGGGAGGGTGGAGGGGGAAGCGACAGGAGCCGGGATGGGGGGCTGGTAGGTCTGGATGGCTGCCGTCAGTGTGGAGGCCAGAGACTGGACAGATCTCTGCAGGCCAGCCATGTACAAATGAATGCCCTCCAGGAATGCAACAACTTGGGACAATTTTTTGCCATGATCCTGGAGGGCATTCAGGACTGCAGTCTGACCCACAGAGATCTGCCCCAGGACGTCTATGGCCTCCACACTGAGGGTTGCAGGGGAGACAAGGGCAGGGGCTGCAGCGCCTGGGGAAGGAGACTCTACCCTTCTTAGGGGAGCGGGACCGGATAGTAGGTTGTGGAGCAGCAGGGAGGGTGGACACAGGACGTGATTTGGTGGACGAAGATGCAGATGTTGAGCTTCCTTGGTCCGCTAACACCACGGAGTCACCGCTGGAGTGTGACATTGTAGAGCTTGGTGTTTCACCTCCTGTCTCCTCCAGGGCACTACTGTCCCCCTCTGAAGCACTGGTCCTCTCCATGTCGCTCAACCCTCAGGAACCACTCAGGCCAGCTGCTTCCCCAATGGTGTCGGGCCCCTCTCCTTCCCTGCCCTCGGTTGATGCTGTAACAGATGGAGACATAGGTTCAATACAATGGCCTTGGCACAAATATGAAAGCAAATACAAAACCAACTCTTTACACATCAGAATGGGAATTTACTTGTGCAAGTACTGGCTGCATCAGCATGACCTTTGGTATGATAACAGGATGTATTGACACATGACATGTGTACATTCATGCTATACGATGTGTTGACAATGCCAAATCCTAGGGCAATAGCAGTCAAGGGCCTTGCATGTGAGCAGAAATTATACACCAAACATATTTCAATGTCAGGACAACCCTTGAAGGACAGAAGTCATCAGAATGAGTCCATCTGTGAAGATGACAGTGGCCTCCACAAGGACAGGGAATGTGTGGTCAAAGCCATTGTCTGGTGTCTGTCATCCCTATGTTGTGCTGACTGCTGACTCACAGGGCACATCAATGTCTCAAGAGCTCACTCCCTGTTGCAAGTCGGTAGCCACAACTTGACTGAGCACTGATGCGCTTGTACACCCCTCCTCAAAGCACACATGGTAAGCTCTGCCACTCACATTAACATTGGCTGACGTGCTTGCAATATACAGTACAATACTTTTGAAACATACCACAATTTCATCCACAGTGATCCCACCCTGCCATGTCAACCCTTAAGGGTAAACCCATTCACCCAATTCCCACACACTGCTCCATTGCATAAACCTTATACTGTCTGCCCATCACAAAGATATATTGCCATGTACACAATGTTTAATTTTACATCACCTAAAGCATAACTGGTTTCATTACCATCTACACCATCAGCGCATGTGTGCAGCTGCTGTGATTGTGCCAGGAACACATCTATTGTGATGCCATGCTGCAGGTAGGCAACTCAAGGTTGAGCTGTGATGCTGTCATATGTATCATTTGGCTGTTCACAACACATAAGACAAGTGTATCCTCTGCTAACACATTGCACCCTGAGTGGTCAATTGGCCATAACTCAAGACACTGCCACACCATCACATGAGTCACATAAGTCTGGTAGCCACACTGCACACACAAGAATGGCAAGTGTACTGTGCTAGACAAATAACACCCTTCTGATCATGTGTCTGAATGGGTCAGTTCAGACATCATTTTCCAGATGGGCTCTGCAAACATGGTAAGATTTGTTTGGGTGACACTGCCCATTTTAATGATACATAAAGTTGAAACAGTTGTGCACTCCCAGCACCTCCTGCCACACCTAGACAATCAACTTTCTACACTTTGCATCATACATGAGACATCTCTAAGCTTCCTGGGTTGGTGATGGCTGGGATAAAGGTAGTCAGTCATGCACAAAGTCACACTCAGCCCAATACTCACCCCCAACTTGCTGCTGTTGGGCCCTCAAATGTCCATCCAGCTCAGGCTGGGTCACCACTAGAATGCGAACCATTAGGGGGGTCAAGGTCCGACGCACCAACCTGCCACTTCGAGGGGACAGCATAGTCATGTAGACCATGTCACATGCTACGCTCTGATCAAGCTTAGTAAGTACAATGGCAATGTCTGTGAGGACGAACCTACTACCTGGTCATAACATACACATGCTGAGACTGGCCATTTAGGTAAGGGTGAGCAAGGACATCCTTTGTGGTGAGTAATGTGAGTGACCATAACAGACATGACACTGTAATTAAAACCTAGTGGAAATACTCACTTTGTCTTACACTAGAAACACCTTTACGTCCAGGCCCATTGCATAGAATCACATGGGGGAAACATACATTACAACGCAGTCATTACAATGACCTACCTTTACAACGCAACTGTTACAACGCAACTGCCTTTACATCGCATGTCATTACAACGCATGTTACTACAACGCATGTTACTACAACGCATACCACTACAATGCATGCCATTACAATGCATTATAAGATAAGTAATGGAGATTTATTTAGTATTAGGGTGGGTATGGGTTTTGGGGTACATGGGAATCGTAATTTTACCCCTACACTATCCAACACTTTCCCTACTGTTGCACTCACTGGAGATGGAATAGTAATTTTTACCCCTACACTATCCAACACTTACTCTACTGTTGCCCTAAAAGTATTATGCGTTATAATGGTATGCGTTGTAATGGTATGCGTTGTAATGGTATGCGTTGTAATGGTAGTTTTTAAAAATGCGTTGTAATGGCATGCATTGTAAAATCATGCGATGTAATGGTAGTTGCGATGTAAAGACTGCGTTGTAAAAGCATGCATTGTAATTGCATGCGTTGCAACATCATATATTCATCACGTGGTCCAGAGGGCACAGTAAGGTACATGACACAACATTCACTCACTAAAGTGAGAAGGTTAAGGTCTGTAATATGTACGAATGATAGCTATATCTGTTTGTGTCCAAATAGGAGGGTGCACTACTCAGATGGCTAACGAAGTCAGTTGTGAGATGTGGACTTTCACCATTGCGCATTCATAGAACAGCCCTTTTGCCAATTTGACACTGAAACTGAGATGCCACCACAATACTCACCTGCATGTGGAATGTGAATGGTGACATATTTGATCCTCCCCACAATGTGATACCAATAGTAGGATTACATATTCACTGTATATGTCTCAGATGTGTAAAAGATGAGTCAGATACAGATACAGGCCTTGCTCTCATGAGCAGACAGCTCTCATCTCCATTGTGTCCCTGTATAACTATATACTTAACTTATCTGTAGCCTCAGCCAATAGACATGTCCCATCTCAATTATTTTGACATAGTAAGTTTGATGTTGATTTATAAACACCTCACAGGGAACAAGTGCAACAAGTGAAAATTGGCCCAGTCATCAGTGGAACTGTACAATTGGTAAACCTAATTCTGTCTAACTTCTCTTTGAATGCAGTCAGGGAACGTGGGGAAGAAGCCTCTACACACCCTTGCACCTTAACTGTGAAGTCATTATGCAAGTCAAACTAGCAAACATGATTCAGAGACATGCATAGAAAAATATCTGATTTAAAATTGTCAAAGAGAGCTACACTGCTTACAATGGTGCCATCCTCTCCACAGACTTGCAACATATGGAATGTCATGTATGGGCCATGTAGTGGTCCTACAATAAAGGCATCCACATTGGCTTGCACTCTGAGGCACATACTACTGTACACTTACATAAGCTAAGCATTCACAGGAATCACAATTATGCACACTTTCACTTACCTGTACCTCTGGCCCGTATTGGCCAAGGACCTCGTCCACCAAGAGCTCCAGCCCCTCTGGGGAGAAGGGATGGGTCCTTACATTCTCAGTATGAGCCATGAGTTCTCCCAGAGATGACAAACAGCAGAAGGTGATGGGGAGGTATGGCAGGCAGCAGTGTCTGTAGGCAAGTGACAAGTATGCCCATATGCCACCTATCAATAGGTAACTAGGGTGGTTTCAGTGGTAGGCCGGCATTGCCATTGGTCTGCCTCAGTCACAAAACACAATTGTATCCAATGGCAGTGATTGCAGTGGTTGAGCACACCTACCACAAAGTTCAAATCCTCAAATGCCGGCCGCGAAGACATGTCCCATTGGCTGCCATGTTATTCGCATAGGCGGTGTCACACCGCAGGGGTCAGGATCTCTTCACTGCATCGCTGGCATTTAACAATTGTGTGCAATGGTAGTGACCGCATTGGCTGAGCACGCCTACCACATTTTTCAAGTCCTCGAATTCTGGCGGCGAAGACATGTCCCTTCGGCTGCCATGTTATTGGCATAGGCGGTGTCATACAGCAGGATCAGAATCTGTCCACCGCATTGCTGGCATTTATCAATTGTGTTCAATTGCAGTGACCGCAGTGGCTGAGTAAGCCTACCACGATTTTCAAATCCTCAAATGCCGGCCGCGACAACATTTCCCATTGGCTGCCATGTTATTCGCATAGGCGGTGTCAAACCGGGGGGGTCAGAATCTCTCCACCGCATCACCTGCATTTAACAATAGTGTTCAATGACAGTGACCACTGTGGTTGAGACCTACCGTGCAGGTCACACCATCTGGAATTTGTGGTTCTTAACTAACAAATTGCAGCATTGTGCTCCACACATAATCAGACATCAAGGGCACCTTGTGAGGGGGCTCGATAGTGGGACATTCATTTTTTTCATCTTACACATGAAATAGCTGTGCCCAGAGGTTTTCCAGCATTGCTTTGCCATTCCTCACGTCACTGTAATCCATGTGTGCATGGACACACATTACCAGTTGAATTGTGTTTCCTTGTAGTGAATGTGGCAAGGTGTGTAACGCAGACTCCTCATACAGGCATAGTGGACTCTGCACAAAATGTGCATACATGATGTACACAGTACTGTAAAATACTAATGTATGGTCCTGTTTGGAGTAAATGACAGTCTATGCACATGATGTTGTGCATCATTTACATCATGGTGTGTCATGTTAGGAGACAATGATGACTCCGGACCTGTTAAACTTTCTCCAGATGGTCAGGAATATTGATTTTTTAATGTTTAATATTTTGACTGTAAATAGCTATTGCATGTGAATTATCACTTTGGGAACTAAAATAAGTGAGTTTAGAGTAATTTTCCTGCCCGAAATCAGTCAAAATAGAAGCTTCTGAGTAGGAGGAAAAGTCTGTAAAAATGGCAATTTTGGTCACTGTGAGGGTTTAAAAAGTGGTTATTCAA